>CM022492.1:18179103-18221176 GCA_011952105.1 Coreoperca whiteheadi
AGTCCCATGATATAAATAAGTGTGGCATTATGACATAAAAGTCCAATGATATTAAAAGCTATTTATTTATTTATTTAAACATTTATTAATTTCATAGGCATATGTATGTATTTATTTAGTTATTTAACATTTAATGAAATGGCATTCCATATAAAGTAACTTAATTTATTAAATAAATGCAGTGCAGTAAAAAGTACAATATTTGCCTCTGAAATGTAGGAGTATAAAGTAGCAAAAGTACCTCCAAATTGTACATAAGCACAGTACTTTACACATCTGGGCAGGAGTGTTTAGTCATTGATTTTGGTCTAGGTAATGTCTTGTTTTCAAGAGTGCACTAGTCCTCCTGCTAACATGAGACAGGAAACACGTCTGAGTGATTAATATTCAAAAACACTAGTTTACAGCAGTTTAGGGCCAAAGTACATTTCTGATCTTCTGCTGCGTTATGAACCATCCAGACTGTTTTATCTTGTTTTTGTTTTCTATTTAACTCTTTAAATTGTATTTAAATGTCTTATATATATTGCCCTATGTTGCTCGCATGCTTTATGCAAAGCACTTTGAATTGCCTTGTTGAAACGTGCCACACAAATAAACTTGCCTTGCCTTCCGTGTTTCACATTATCCAGATGACTTTGGCGACAAATTAAAGCATCAAGAAAGACTCATTAAGAACATTTACATTTAGTCATTTAGCAGACGCTTTTATCCAAAGCGACTTACATTTGAGGAAGACAATGGAAGCAATATAACAACAACAAGAACAGACAATCATCGTCAGTGTTGTACGAATAATATTCTGTGTGCGCTTGTACCTTTGTGTAGAGGTTGAGTCCGACTGCTGTTGCTAATGCTGTGCTGGTTGCTGTAATGTAGGCGACTCCAATCTGCCTGAGAGAGACAATAAAAGCCCTTTTTTCATACATGGACTATGCAACATTGCTGGCTTCAACTATCTGTTAAAGTGATGGCTTTTTGTCATTCAGACATAATTGTCTGTTACATTAATGTTCCTCGCGGCTTCATTCAGACATGACAGAACAGCAGCCAGTTGGAAAGATGAATGATCTGAAGGAAGAAGAGTGCTTTCGTTCTCACAAAGCGATTTATTTTGCATTAAATAATGACGCTCGACTCTTCTTCACACAGTGAATCCACGAATACATATTCTCATCAATTTCATCACAGTGCACAAGCACTGAATGACAAGACGCTATGTTGGGACTCTTTGTTGATGTTAATAATTACGTTCCTCTATTTGGCATGAATAAAAATATAGAGGAAGTGTTTGCCTGATTATTATTGTGGGTGTACAAGGGTTTTTCCTCTTTTCCCCCGCCACGAGGCTGATCTGATGAGAAGAATCTCCTCAACAACTTTAATTTGCCTCATTAACTGTGTTTTGTGGTTTATTAAACGGACTTTAATTTCTTTCTGTGATAGAGACAATACATTTATACAGAGCTCTTATTAGACACCAATAATCTTGTGCTTTTGTTGCCTTTACATTAATCTGACATTAAAGTGCCACGTTGGAAGAGTTGTTGCTAATGAAATGTTACTAAGTCAGACAGGGAGATTATGGCTCATTTAAAACAGTCCACATCCACTGAAAGCTTAAATGTACAGTCAATTCTTACTTGGGTGTGATGGGGGAGGCCGCGTTACGGTTTGTGTAGTTAACCAGAGCGTTGAAGGACTGATTCACCCACTGCCAGAACACCACAGCAGGAACTGTCCTAGAAAACAGACAGTTATGAAACCTCTAAAGCTTCCTCTGTGAAACTGCGGGATGTAGTACTATGCTCTTCGGTACCTGTAGAACTGCAGCATGAAGCCGGTGATGGCCATGCCTCCAGGGACCTGGAAGGACATGCGGCCGATGAGGTTCATGCGGTCTCCTGTGTCTGGGTGGAAGGCAGAGTCGTACAGCTTCTTAGCGTAGTGGGCCTGCTCCTCTGTGGTGCCGGGAGGGATGGATCCTGCCCTAAAAAGTGCCAAAAACACACATATTGAACACACCAACCCAGGACGGTAGTAGACATTTTCATACCATAAATGACATGTAGAAACATTCGTGCATAGACTGTTTGCTGCATTTTTCATGTTGAAACTTGCAGATGACACATTTAAAATGCAGACCCCAGGGTATGAGGCTAAATATCAAACAGAAAACCCACCCAAACATGTATTTCACACACACTGCATGATATATCTTTACTTCTGTCTGATAAATTACACCTGATCAATCGTGTAATGTTATAAAATGTGTATAGGCTTATGAAGTCAGTAAACATTATATATATGTTTACAAAAAAGTGTTACCTGAGAAACTCGGGATACAGTTCATAATATATGCACAAATGAAGATATTGACGAAAATGATTGCACTATCCTGACATATATTATGTTTTAGGTGTATATTTCCTCTCAAACTGCTGAAAGGAAGACTTACAAAAGATACAATATGTTCCCGAGGATCATCACACTATCAGCAATAACATGAGACAATTATAGTCTCTGTGTGACAGCATTCTTACCTGCAGCTATCCACTAAAGCTTTGGCCTCATCCAAGCGCGAGTCAGGTAGGAGCGCCGTTCGACAGTCTGTGATGTTGAAGAAGTGTTTCAGTCGGCCCATAAACATAGACTGATCCCATCGTGGTGCGTCAATGTCGAATGAGCTCAAATCCATTGTGGTTGTTAAAAAGCAGTCCCAAACTTAATGCATTAAAAAGTTCAAGTCTGTGGACGACCTCTGTTTGCTCTGCAGGACTTTAATCAGCGGCTGCAGCCGTAACCTAGAGGAAAAGGGGGAATAATCATATACAATAAGCTAAATGTGCTGTTAAACAGAAACATACAGGAGACTAACAAGTGAAACTAAAACATACACTGATTCATAGTAAATGAATGAATTTCACGCATGTCTCTTGTCAGTGTATCACAACAGCACCAAACACAAACACCATCAACAATCGCGGACGTTGCGTCGCAATTTATGTTCGCCGTAGTTTGTACAGATGGAGATTACGAGCGAGAGTAACGGTACGTACATAACATTTATTTTGAACAATAACATATCAACTTTAGCCTCAGCATGTTGCTACCCTCCTGGCATCAACTCTGCTGATAAAACGATCACGTTGCAGTTAAATAAAAATGTATTAAGCGTTGATGTAAGAAGCAGAAGTGAAAACTGTTCGTCTTGTCGGTCACGGTAACCCCGCCCCCAGCCGCTGATGTAAGCGGTTCTTACTTCTAGACCAGCAATGATTTGGTGCTACTTTTCCTGGCTCGGAGCTGCTGCTTTGGGTGTGGAAAGACAAAGAACCAATTTGAAACTAGGCTCTGGCTCTGGACCAGCACCAGCTCTGCCTTGGTGGAAAAGGGGGACCATTCCCACAGGGTTTCCCAAAGTGGTGTGTGTGTGTGTAAAGCTGCAATGATTAGTCAATTTGTCCAATCGACAGAAAATGAATTATTAACTACTTTGATCATCAATCATTTTAGTCATTTCGAAAGCAAAAATGTAAATTGTTTTCTGGTTCCACCTTCTCTAAAGCGAGGATGTGGTGCTTTTCTTTATCACGTATGACAGTAAACTGAACGTTCTTGGGTTTTAGACTGTTGATTGAATAAAAGAAGATATTTTGAACCTTGTTCTGTGGAAAATCTGAATGGTATTATTTTCAAGTCAAGAAAATAAGCATCGCAGCCCTAAAGGTGACTTATTCAAATTCCTGGCATCACCAAACCAGGAGCTTCAATGATTAGTTGATTAAACAATTAGCCGATCAAAAAAAAATAAAAAATAAATTGGCAACTTGATAATTGATTAATCGTTTCAGGCATTTCTGATTTCCTCCTAACTGTGAGGGAAAAGCTGCTCTTATTTATCTTTTGCAATAGTCAATTTTTGACACTTAATAGACTAAAGGATTAATCAAGAAAATAGTCGGCAGATTAAACAATAATGAAAATCGTTAGCTGCAGCCCTAAAGTACCCATGTTGATATTAAACCTCAGCAAGTCCGGTGGGCACGAGCACACCCTGTGAAAGTGGTCTTTGAGATCCTGTTGTTCTGTGTACCACAGCGAGTTGTAGTTTTTCAGCTCTTGCTGCCTCACAAGCACAACTCTGAACAAACACAAGCCTTGTTCCTCCTAAAAATTCTCAAAGGCCAAACTTCCTCTGCAAATCATTGACCACATCCTGGTAAATGGTTCCACAGGTCGTCATTTTGGGTTTTTGCAGCTGCAGCGTTCTGCTTCCTATTACACAACCAGAGGAACCAGAACCTGCTGACTACAGCTCAAACTATTCAAACACCCCACTGTGCATCTTCATCTTTACATTACTAATTATTTACTGTAGAAACCTGCACTATGTGGTTTAATCTTTTTGTAGGTAAAGGGCACATGAGGAGAGGAGTATATCGGTGGTCTTTGAAGGCTCAGCCTGGCTGGAACTGGATTGTTTCTGGAGCCGTTTGTTTATAAATGAGGGTAAAGGCCTGCTGAACCTTGTGGTGAACACTGAGCGTAAGCCAACAGTCAACGTGGCCCTACATACCAAGACATAATACGAAAATACATATAAACAAACACTGGAACTGATGGTTTCATAGGATGAAAGGATGTGCTGCTCCCTGCGGGAAAACTAGGTCTTCAGGGTTAATGTAAGGATAATCTGTATGTAATAAAACAAAGCGAATGCAACAGATAAGTAAAAGAACATAATAAGGGCTGCAGCCAATTATTTTCATGATCCGTTAACCTGTTGAATGTTTTTTGATTAATTGTTTAGTATATAAAATGTTAATATGTAAAAATGCCCATCATAATTTCCAAGAGCCCAAGAATGCAGCTGCAAAAGGTCTTGTTTTGTCCAAATCAAAAGATATTTTACAGTTTAAAAAAGGATTGAAAAACTGAAAATCATCACATCTGAGAAGCTGAAACCAGTGACTGTTTTTGCTTGATAAATTATTTCAGAGAAGAATAATCTGCCATAAAAATAGTTGTCGCTTAATTTTCTGCCTGTTGTTCAATTGGTTCAGTACTAGAATATATCTAGAAAAATACAAATAAATGAACAAACTACGTACATTAAAGGAAAAACCTGAATGAAAGAGTGGCGAAACATATCAATTGCAGGAAATGACGTGAATAAAATGCTGCGGCCTTTACATTCACTAGATCTCAACCCAGTTTCACACCTGTGGAAGATTTTGGACCAACCTGTAAGACAATGATCTCCACCGCCATCTCCATAAGACCAAACATAAACTCTCATCTTCAAATCTCCGTAGTGACGTCTGTGATTGTCTCTGATGCTATGTTTGTTTTATTTCTATCTGCTGTACTCGGGTCTCTCTTGCAAAAGAGACCTTGACCTCAGTGGGATGACCAGTTTAAATGAAGATGGTATATATGAATGAGGGAATATCTTGGGGAGGAATGGTTCGGTTTTGGAGGCTCGTGGTGGCCTGACTCCATACTAAGACCCTTCATGTTGGTTTTTTCCCTTTAATTTGTCACCCATTTGTATCTTCACGGATATTACATTTACATTTAGTCATTTAGCAGACGCTTTTATCCAAAGCGACTTCCATACGAGAACATTCACAAACCGAAGGCGCAGCTTCGAGAGCATTTTGGGGTTCAGTATCTTGCTCAAGGATACTTCGGCGCATGGCTGGGGGATCGAACCGCTGACCTTTCGATTGGCAGGCAACCGCTCTGCCACCAAGCCACAGCCGCCCACATACATACATATATATATATATACACATACACACACACACACACATACACACACACAGCTCTGGAAAAAATTAAGAGACCACTTTTCCAGAGTTGCATCTGACGGTTCGCAGATGCTTTGTTCTTCACAGATCTGCAACTTAAACTGTAATTAATAAATGGATACAGGAGTTAGTAAGGTAGAGCTGAAATGATTAGTCAATTAAGTGGTAGAAAATGTTGAAGGTATCTTCAACATAGTTGCAAGAGAGACAAGAGTACAGCAAGTATCCAGCAAATATTCACATTTTAGGAGCTGGAACCAGTGAATGTTTGCTGTTTGTGCTTCAAACATTATTGAAAACGATTTATTTATCCTCAGAACCAGAATCAGAAATACTTTATTAATCCCCGAGGGGAAACTCTTTGTAACAGCAGCTCACTCATGTCAGTGCACACAAGAATGGAAGTACTAAGCAAAAACCAAAAAAAATATAATACACTATAATACAGGTTAAGTGGGTATAAGTATACATTTAAAATAAACAGCTTCTATGACATTAAACGGAATATATGAATGAATAATAACTACAGCTGCAATGATTACTCAATTAATCGACTAGTTGATCGACAGAAAATGTGGGCTTTGGAAAATTGCAATGTACAGTTGTTATTTATTAATTTGAGACATGTTATAGAGCAAACGATTGATTGAGAAATGAAATCGGAAGATTAACTGATCTTGAGAATAATAGTTAGTTGCAGCCCTACAGGCAGGAGAAGGTGGAGTTAAGTAATTGATTTTGAAAGACATGAACAGGGCTAACAGCAGTGGTGGAGGAAGTATTAAGTACCTAACCTTACTTTCACTGGACAGGAAGGGTATGAAAAACTGTCCTCTAAAAAGTAACTATAGCTGTCAGACAAATGTAGTGGAGGAAAAAGTACAATATTTGCCTTTTGAGATGTATTTAAGTACAAGTATAAAGTTTCATAAAATGTAAATACTCAAGTACAAGTAACTTAGGTACAGTACTTGAGTAACTGTACTGAGTTACAGTCCACCACTGGGGATTAAGTGCATGCTGCATGAGAATGGTTGACACAAACTGGAGGTGCTAGCAGAACCTTCACCAGAGGCTTGACAAACTGGATCTGCAGGGAAGAGGGCAGCCAGCATCTGAATACATCTGGACAAACTACCACCTAATCAGTTTACACAGGAATCGAATACGTTTTAAGCTTGTTCGTGCACAAAATATTGTTAAACTACATGTACATTTCTTCTAACAAAGATAAACTCCATGTGTGGACAGACTGGGGACTTGTGTTTCAGTCTGCAGCCCAAACTGCCGTGAAAAGAGTGAAGACACGTCAGTGGGAGCACAGAGTGATGCAACATCCCTCGCGTTACCCGCTGAGTTTGACTTCTGCAAACAAAAAAAAGGAACAAAAAAAAACAAGCCAAACGACGGAGACACCGGCTGCAATCTATTGTGACAAAAACAGCATACATACCTTTATGGGATTCCTCAACCGGCCTACAGAGCAACCTGTCAGGTAATCAAATGTGCTCGTGTGGCACAGCAAAGACATGCGCACGTGGCATGCCGTCCTCCAATCACGGGCTGGGGCAGCTCCCCATGTGAGAACCAACCCTGACGCCTTATTTATTTTTAATAATCAACATGAAGACGCATACGAGACACCGTCAAGGTGTTGGCTGAATCGGACTAACGCTTGAGTTTACAGCTATTGCGTAACCTAACTGCTGTGCTAACTTGCTAGCTAGGTAATTACCTCTGACAATGTGACGGGGTTGTTCTGCGTCTCGTGTAGAAATGAAACACATTTGCGAGCAGTAGCTTATTGCAACGGCTGTGCGCCGGAGCCGTGCACAAAATGAGACACGTGGAACTATTCTTGGCCTACGTCGGAAGCATTTAGCTAGCAGGCAGCTAGCTTGACCGCCATACTTGGGGGTTTCACGCGAGTTTCGTGCGTAGCTGTGCGTCTGACGTCAGCCCCCTTAGTAACCCTCGGCGGCGTCTCCAGGAGAGAAGGCAACAAGATGGTGAGTCCAATTTATCGTAATAATTTGCCATTAACTGTTAACATCTAGCTCAAACTGTGCACGTAGTCGCATTAAGCGGCGCTCACTTGAATATACATATAATAATGGCTGCCAGTGTACGCAGCATGCCGAGAAAAACATTCAACTGCAAAAGCTGCCGTGTTGCTGCGTTCAGTTATCAGGGGAGATTAGCTTAGCACGTTAGCTACGGTTAGCTGCCATTTACGTGCCGTTAACTAGCCCCGCATTGAAACAACTAGCCCTCAAGGCTCAAGACAACCAGAGATGATGTGACTAGCTACTCACATGACCTGTTGTTGTCCTCATGTATCGGCACCGTTAGGACTTCGCTTGTTCACCATCATAAAAGAAATGCAGTTGCACGGCCTGTAAGCGAGGAGTCCGCTTGGATGGAAGGAAGAGATGCATTTCTGCAATGGTGGTTAGCTGCAACAGTGCTCCCCCCAGAAAAGTAGAATCACATGGCTGTTTTCTCTGATTGTTGCAGGGATTGCTGTCCATCCTGCGGAAGCTAAAGAGCACACCAGACCAGGAGGTTAGGATACTGCTGCTGGGTCTGGACAACGGCGGGAAGACCACCCTGCTCAAACAGCTGGCATCAGAGGACATCAGCCACATCACCCCCACACAGGTTTGGAGGAAAGTTTCATAAATACATCACCTGTTATTGGAGCAACCAGACTTAATACAACAAGGATGGGAGACCTTGCTCTTTGGCGGATGTATGAATGATTTTATTTTTTTTAACATCTGCTTCCCTTATCTAATCCGCTTGATGCCTTGTGTTCGCTCCAGGGATTCAACATTAAGAGTGTCCAGTCTCAGGGTTTTAAACTGAATGTCTGGGACATTGGAGGCCAGAGGAAGATCAGGCCGTACTGGAGAAACTACTTTGAAAACACAGATGTGCTGGTGAGTGGAGCTTGACGCACCAAACACAGCAAAGAAGCACTCTTTTTTTTTTTTTTTTTTTTTTTTTTTAAATCAGAGTTTATATTGCCGTTTTGATCTGTTTGTCCTTGGTGAAGTCACTGTTTAGCACATGTGCATTGAGGATCTGCTGCACATGCTAACAAGGGAAACTTCCATTTTGTTTCAGATTTATGTCATTGACAGCGCTGACAGAAAGAGATTTGAGGAAACGGGTCAGGTATGTACAATATGAATTGTTTTGTGTCAGTGTGCACTATGCATGTACTGAGGTTTATACTGTAGGGCTGCAATTCAATATTATTTTCATTATCTATTAATCTGCCAATTATATTCTCAAATAATCATTTGGTCGGCTAAATGTCACAAAATAGTGACGAATGTCCACCACATTTTCCTAGAGCACAAGGTGATGTCTTCGAATGACTTTTTTTAGTCTGACCACCTCAAAAAACATTGAATTTACTATCATAGAGTACTAAGAAAACCAGAAAATAGGACTTTCAGGTCTCTGATTGCTGACCTTTTCTGAGATGGATGTCATTTGAATATTTTCCCCTACAGACTGTTTTAATGGTCATAAATTAAATATTAAAGGTGTGTGGAAACACCAAAAACAGGAGATTTGAAGGTTTTGGCCTTTAAGTCTTAAGGTAGTTGAGTTTCACAGGAGTCAAGTCTTCATATTTGTGACTTAACTAGGACTAGAGTTCAAGTTTCACGTCTACAGCTCACTTTTTTTTTTATTAACGTGAAGCACTTCTTCTCTCTTCTTCTGTGACAGTATTTGTGTGTGTGTGTCGGTCTCTTTACGTATAATTAACAGATGTTTGTGTTTGTGGCAGGAGCTGGCTGAGTTGTTGGATGAAGAGAAGTTGAGCGGCGTTCCTGTGCTGATCTTTGCAAACAAGCAGGACCTGCTGACAGCCGCCCCTGCCTCCGAGATCGCGGAGGGTCTCAATCTGCACACCATCCGGGACCGCATGTGGCAGATCCAGTCCTGCTCCGCCCTCACCGGGGAGGGGATTCAGGTGAGCGTAACGAGCTGAGCGTTTCCTTTTTTGCCTTCATTTTATGTGCCATTATTCTCTTCTTCTCACTGTGCTGCTGTTTCTCTTAAATTCGCTTTCAGGAAGGGATGAATTGGGTCTGCAAGAGCGTCAACTCCAAGAAAAAATAGCTTTGCTTCTAGTCTTCTTCTACTCGGGAGGAACAACAACAGCAGCAGCAGCAGCACACACACACACACACACACACACACACACACACATACATACTGCACCCTCCTGAGCCTTAGTACGATGGGATATATCTGTGAATGTAAACACACTACTAATCCAACATGGACTTGGAGTTTTTAACCCCCTGCATTCTATACATTTCTTTATCGCTGATGTTTACTAATTTCAACACATCTTCCTACGTTGGTCTTTACAAAGAGGAGCAGGGTTTTGACTTCAAAGGGAACCCATGCCAGGAAATCAACCTCCTCCACCCAGACTACCCACATCACCGCCACTGTCCCAGCCTCCAACTACAGCCTGTCTCAACCTCAAACATTCCCATTAAACTGCTGTCTTTCATTGGAATTCCAGCATATTCTTTAAACTCTTTAACACATCTTTTTCTCCATCTTATTCTTACAGGTTGATATGTGTTTTTGTTTTTTTTATCCTTCCACGATGGATGTAAGCGCTTTTCCTGCTCTGGCTCTGTTTGAAGTGAGGTATATTTTTGTAACTGTTTTATTTATGGTGAAGTAGAGTGCTTTCAAACGACAACCGGTGTGGTGTGTGTGATTTCAAGAGTGTTGGAGAACCGGTCCGACTCTTCCCACTAAAGAATAATACTGTACATGTTAATATGTATAAAAACAATTTAATGGTTAAGAGGCACTACATTTTTGGATCAAATGTAAATAGCTCGGCCCTGTGTTCATATGTTATGTTATGCACACGTTATAGAGTATAAGTTACCCTTGCTGTACTTTGTAGTCTATAATGTTTGCATATCTAATACATGCTGGTAGATTTCTAACAGAGATATATGTACTGTACGTCCCAATGCATTTCTTCGTGCTTTTTGGGTTAGTGAGGTAATTCACTCTTTTGGCATTTCCTTTTGATATTCTCGAATGTAATCTGTCCAGAATTGAAGGTACTGTATGTGAATAAAAAAAGTTGAGAAAAATCTGAAATAATTTAATTATTATTCAATTAAGTTGCTTCCTGTACTAACAGACTTTTGTTCACTCAGATCGTGCAAGGACATTGTTGTTATTTGTAAATCAGGCTCTAGTGGTCACACACCCATAGCAGGTGGAGTCAGCTGTTCACGACAGCATTCGAGTCTGTGGGAGACAGCAGCTCTATTGAATTCAACAGAGCATTGAATTCAGTATTAAAATGTACTGGGGTGGCCATAGCACTACGATATACTACTCATGTAGAGGTATTGGATATGAAAATTAGATTATTTGTAAAAACTGCATGTAGAATTTCAGTCACGCCTCTTTTGAAGAGTTCTCTGAGAAATGTAATTCCATTTGGCATCCCGACTAAATATTTCAACGCAACAATTCAAATACATCCTACCAACTTTGTCTTCAAATCAGTGATGCTGTCTTATGTGAAATCCCCATTTATAACAAAAAGGTTGTACAAATTACAGATATATATTCACCTATTCCAGTGGTTTCCAACTCCCCATAAGGAGTCACAGATGAATCTAAGGGGTCATTAGATGATTTCCAGGGTAGCATATTAGACAAAACAAACATTTGCTAACTACATTATGACATTTGCCTTTTTTTCTAGCGATATACTGAAAATGGACCTCGTGCTGAGAATTTCACTATTAGTGAGTTCAAAAATGAACCTTCAAGCTCAACATGCAGTGCAGTTTTCCCTCTCCAGGCACCTAAAATTATTCAAATGAAATAATCTGAGAGGAGAAAATCACTCTTGATTGTACCTAAATCTCTTTTTTTGAGTGAGTCGTAACAGAATTAAGGCTGCAGTACGCTAAACATGAAATCAAATTGGTTTTGTTCTAACAGGCAGGAGTTTCAGGCTTGTGGGGCTCTATCCCCCTGGTTGGGTAAACGCCTCATGGCCCGGGGCTGAGCAGGAGAAGCTGTGCAGCCTGGATCTGCTACCCCCAGCCGAACTGACTAACTATCTGGAATGCACAAACCTAATCCACCTCCAGGGCTTAGGGGACTGCAGGTGCACATGAGACCAGCTGCATACCTTTGTTGCCTGCATGTCTGACAACGTCGTGGTCTCCCACCTCTGCCCACTGGTGGAATGTAACTAACTAGAATTTACTCAAGTACTGCACTTAAGTAAATTTTTTAGGTACTCTACTTTTAAAGTATTTCCAATACTTTGACTCCACTATGTTTCAAAGGGAAATATTGTTGTTTTTACTCCACTACATTTTATTTGACAGTTTTGGTTACTTATAAAATATGATTCACTTTGAAGGATTAAAGGCCCTCCATACCCACACAGGAGCTGTAAGTTATATTAAGAGAAATAAAGTGCTATCTTATCTTATGTGGCGGATTAGACCTCCTCAGGTTGGAGTTATGCTGGCATTTACATGAGCTCACCAATACGTTGCAACTTGTCCTGGAACAAAACTAACGAGTTCAAAACAAAATTCTTATGTTTTATCGTTATACAACATATTATCCTCTGCACATAAGATTAATCAAAAAACATCTTCCAGGACCTTGGGAGCTCCATCATGTAACACTGTAAATGGCAATACTTATGTAAGTAGAAATTTTATTTTTACACTGTGGTATTGCTACTTGTACTTAAGTAAAATATCTAAATAGTTCCACAAGTGCCTCCATATTTGTGCAGTCATATCTCAGATATCTAATGTCCAATTCTGTTGCTAATTCAGTTCTTAGTGCAACTCCTGTGGTGGCACCATCCAGTTCAAACTGGATTCAGGTCTGTGCTGCTTTTGGTTTTTTAGTACAGGTTTGTGTGGTTAGACAGTGAAAGCCTCTTTTGAGCAGTGGTGTGATCACCTTCCTGCCCAGTCAGGAACTGGCTTGGATCCCTTTATTGCTTATTCGAGCAAAGCTGGGAGCACTTCACATCCCTATCGGCCTTTCGTAAAACCAAAGGCTGTTAGAAGCAAGAACAAAAGGGAAATACTGAGTTCAACGGGAGCCGATCTGCAAAGTGATCAGACAGCAGGCGCACTGATCTGTGTCAGGGTGCTGAAGCAGACACACAATTGTAGTCCCATAACCTGATTATCAACTTCTATCTCAGGTACCTGAAAGTTGCTGAACAGCAGCTTTGTGCTATTTTTTTGTATGAAATATCCCTTTGTCCAATAATTTGGTTTATTACCAACTACCTCTAAAACTAAAGACATTCCCATCGGCCTCAACTTCCTGAAATAGAAAAAAATATGGAGCGCCGGCGTGGGGGCAGTTAAACCTGAACTCCAGGAGGGTCTGTATAAGGAACGGACCTAACGACGATGCAGTGTGGGATGAGAGGGAGGACATTAGTTAGCGGTGATTGAAAATGGTAAGAGCAGTGTTTTCTGCTTACTCACCAAACTCCAGTCATAAATCCTACAGTTTCCTGTTCATGAACACCAACACTGTGTCAGTGTGTGTGTTAGGCTGTGCCTAAGTGCAGCCTCACAGAGTTGCTAACATGCTGTAGATTCTTAGTCTTGTTATTTCAAATTCTGCTTTTTATTTTACAACACAACCTTTCCCAATGAGCATTTTATTTCCGTTTTATCATAATGTCTCTTTGTACAAAGTACAGCCTCACAGCAGCTTTAGGCTTTAGACTCTTATTCAACAACAGTCTGTGGCATCAGACTGTTCAATACATGAATTAATTGTTGGCTCTGGTCTATTAATGGGATTTGAAAACATTAAAGATGACAAAATAACGACAGCCTTTTACTTTAAATGTAAGATACTTTGTAAAACATGCATTTCTAATTGTAGTTGTGTACACTACTTGATTAAAAATGTCGCTAGGTGAAGCCAGAATCACTAATTGTGGATTGTGCTCAAAAACCTTTAAAAACCTACTTAATTACAGCACTGACACGACTTGTAATTGCTAACTTTCCACCCTGTACCCTGTATTTGTTTGTGTTGCAGCTGCAAAATTAATTGCAACGCTTCTAGAGACAGCGTGTGTTTGACGAAGTTGTCTTTGTCACCTACAGACTTATTACTGAACTCCAAACTACATTCAGGTCATAAATAACTGCCCAGAAGAAGACATTTGCAGGTGTTACATGTCTAACACGGTGTTCCTGCTGTAGGAACAGTGTGCTGTGTGTTTTTACTTTGCGTAACATCGTACGTGACTGGTTCAGGGGGCCTCAGAGACTAACAGCAAACATCCTCTTTTTCTTCTCTCACAAAGATTCTCATTGTCCGGTCTTCTTCTTCCCTCAAACAGACATAATGTGCTAGTATTGATCCTCATTTCTGGCTTTTAACTCCCTGTTATATGAAATTCTCACAAAGCAATATGGGAAAAATAACATGATACACTCACGGAGTTACATTTAGCAACATAAAAGCATTTAAAGATATAGTTCGAAAATTTGGGGAAAGTACTTATTTGCTTTCTGGCAGAGAGTTCGATGAGATGATAAAGATCTCATGTCTGTACAAGAAATATGAAGCTACAGTTAGCAGCTGGTTAGCTTAGCCTAGCATAAAGACTGGAAAGAGGGGGAAACAGCTAGCCTGGCTCTGTTCAACGCTACCAGCGCCTCTAAAGCTCTAACTAATTAACGCAGTATAGCTTGTTAATCCGTACAAAACCGAAGTTTAAAAACTACAATTCGCCATTTTATGGGGGGGGGGGTTATGTGCTGGACTGGTTATTGGCTTGGACCAGCTGCCAGGCAACCAGTGGACACTTAAGTTACTGGTATAGATTGAACAAATAAGACAAAACGTGTAAATGAGTAAGCTTTAGATTTGATGGTATGCAGGGTGATACATTTGCTTTGCTTTGTACAGAGCCAGGCTAACTGTTGCCCCTGTTTCCAGTCTTTATGCTAAGCTAAGATAACTGCCTGCTTGCGGTAGCTTCGTATTTACTGCTCCAACATGAAAGTGGTTTCAATCTTCTCATCTAACTCCAACCAGCTCCTCTAAAGCTCACTAACTGACACGTTGTAGCTTGTTTGTTTAATCCCTACAAAAAACGTTGTTTAAAACCAACAGTTATGTGCCAGCTTATTTCTTGGCTGGCCAAGACCCAGTCCAGCACACAAAATAGCTAGTGTTTTTTTTTGTTTTTTTTTACGGATTAACAAGCTATAATGTGTTAATTTGTGAGCTTTAGAGGTGCTGGTAGGCAGATGTTGTTACCTTTGGTAAGAGCCATTCTAGCTGTTTGCCCCTGTTTTCCAGTCATTATGCTAAGACAAGCTAAACAGCTGCTGTAGCAGCTTATATTTACTGTTAGGACACAAGAGTGGTATAAATCTTCTCATCTAACTCTCCGTTAAAATGTAAATAAGTTGTCTATTTTCCAAAATGCTGAACTATAACGCATGAGAGCTTTGAGGATAATGAAAAATGTTTTTACTAAGTGTGTACACTGAAAAAATCAAGTGTGTCAATTTCTTTTTTGAGTAGTCTTTTTGGTGTTTTATCTACTTGGGTTTTTTGAAACCTCTTAATGAGAGAACAAACAAAAGGTTCTGTGGTTGTTTTATCAGTGAAAACAAGCTTTTTACCGTCAGTGTGTGTGTGTGTGTCAGAGATACATATCAGAGACTTAGGCGAATTACTACCCTTCTCTCCTCATGGATCAGACAGCTGTGCAGCAGCTGTGTGCGGAAGCGTGAGACAATGTGTGTCAGGAGAGAGAGAGAGAGAGAGAGAGAGAGAGAGAGAGAGAGAGAGAGAGAGAGAGAGAGAGAGAGAGAGAGAGAGGGCAGGAGTGTTTGATAGTGTGTGTCAGAGAGTGAAAGATAAAAATGCAGTGCTGTAATTTATGCTGCACCTTCGACCCCCAAGTTCTTGGCTGCCTGTGTCTCTGCTGAGGTTGAGGAAGAAAAAAAAAGGCAGCATATCAGACCTCTCCTTCTGCTCAACACGGGAAAGAGGTGGGAGGAAGGCGAGGGTGGAGCAAGAAGAAGCAGTATGATTAAAAATGTTTGCTTTTACGTGTACATTAACCACTGATTGACGTTCAGAAACTCCAACTGACACGTTTGTCTTTCAAAAACCACGATTGAAAGTTCATTCTTGACTTTGGAAACACTGACAAAACAGTCTCAGCATTAGGTTCCTTTCAGTTTTATCTCATGACCTTGGTCAGCAGATGGAATAGTAGATGTTCAAACTTCCGTTTTTCTGAGCACATAGGCCTACGCGACTTTGCATCCATGGTAGCTTTAAGGTTGTGATTGAAAGTAATTACTGACCTTGGAAACAAAAAACAAAACAAAAAAACCCAACCAGGAATGGCTTGACATTTTGGGCAATCTGCTAATTTGCTTTCTTGCTGAGCGCTAGAGGAGAAGATTGATACCACTCTCATGTCTGTATATATGAAGCTAAAGCCAGCTGACTTAGCTTAGCATAAAGACCGGAAGCAGGGGGAAACAGCTAGCGTGGAAACAGGGTCACAAAACCTGGCTACCCATGACGTGACGTTTTTACAGTCTGGTTTTTGTACAAATTAAACAAACAAAAACACAAAAGATATAACATGTTGATTTGTAACCTAAGCTTTTTAAGCTCTTTATGTTGAAATAGCGGCCTGTTAGCTTAGCTTAACATGAAGACTAGCAGCAGGGGCAAACAGCTGGCTTGGCTCTGTCTAAAGGTGTGTGCCAGTGGTAGGCAGATTTTATTACCTTGTTTCCAGTCTTTGGACTAAGCTAAGCTAACCCGCTGCTGGCTGTAGCTTTCTTCCGCAATTGTCCACCTATTCCTTTAAGTAGCTGTTCTGGAGCTTTTTGAAATTCCCATTCCCTGTTCACTCACTCAAACACAAACACACAAGTGGATCAATCCCTGCTGCCAGACTGGGATCGAGGCTCAGAGTGCCGGGTAGGTTAAAGCAGCAATGCAACAGCTTAATCAGGCTGAGGGGAACAAATAAACACACACTGACTGACTGCGCATCTCAAGACTCGATCTCTCCATCCTGTTTTCTCTCCGCAGGCCTCCACCCACGCACACTCATGGGCCCTCTTTGTGCTGGGTGGACACAGAGGTGTTTAGGGTTTTGTTGAAAATGGGTCTGTCCTTCTGTTAACGTGTCTTTAAAGATAAATGGATACGCTAATAGATGAACTGAGAGAGAAAAAAAAGGGCGCCAGGCGGATTATTTTTCATTGTTTAAGAAGGAACAGCAAAGATTGTGCAATGTTAGGGTACAAGTGGGAGGATGTCGTTTTCGCTGAAAGTCATATGGAGAGTAAGCAGATGACTGTGTAGGGATGACTGCATGAACTAAACACTGAGCACGAAACAAACGCTGAGATCCTGTGTTCGTACAAATGGGAGAAATGACGGCTGGTGATATTCTATTTTTTTCTCGTTCTAAACAAACCCCGTGAAAAGACCGACACCAACAATTAGTGACCTTATTCATCTTCACCACAGAGAAGGAATGAGATTAGCACCTGCCAAAAACAGTGTTGGCTGTGGCAGGTAAACACTTCAGGTCAGCTGCAGATAGGTTTTTCTTATATTAATACATATTATTTTTAAAAACCAATTCTTAAATAGTATATAGTATAGAATAGTCAGGGTTTAAGGTTAAATTATATATTCCATTTTTCTACTGTCAGGTACCATTGAACCTGCCGCAGTGGCAGCTGAGGAAATAACTTTATTTCAGACCCTGACCATAGAACGCCACTGTTGTTCAACAAGAGTCTCTGTGAGGTTGTATTAATTCGACTATATGACACTATGTGAATTTAATTTAAGATTATTTACATTAAACAGTGGACTTTGGTTGGCATGAGGCATCCATGTTTATTTTGTTTCCATGTCAGATGTAACAGAGCTTTAAGTTTCCAGTTGTAATTACGCGTTTGTTGTTGCCATGAACGCGATTTACAAGTCGGAAGTTATTACAGTAACTCCCGATATGCCATGAACGCGGGATTAACGCCTGCAGTAACCTCATATTTCTGTCCTACGACATCGGCCCGCACTCTGCGCAGAAACAGGAGGTGATGTCACGTCTGCTGGAGATCGCAGCAAAACAGGAAACACAAGCCAACGTTTTGGACAAATTAGAAGTTAAAGGATCAGCATGATTACAATTCAGCCTGAGGGGGAACTTAATATCGAGACAAAATGTCATGGCAATCCATCCAGTAGCCTAGTTGTTGAGATATTTCAGTCAAGAACCAACAATCACGGTTCTGGCGGCGTAAACACCCGCTACCACACCAAATGTGTCAATCAGCTGCTGAAAGTAGTCCCCCACCAATGCACTTTTACTCAAGTTTGAGTGACGTTTGCTTAAAACTACAGTGCCTTCTAAGGAATTACTGTGCCCCCCCCCCCTTTAAAATGGCACTAAGTGTGTTTATATATATATATATATATATATATATACAAAAAAACGGATTTACAGCAGGAACCACTGGACTTGGGGCCACAGACGGGGTAGGGATGTGAAAATTACTAATGCACTGATGGTTTTGGTCTTTTCATGGGATTTATTGACAATAACAAAAATATAGAATATCGCCAGCCTTAAACTTTAATCGAACATGAGAAAACGGGATCTGTATATACAGACTTGACAGCAGAGACCGGTTTAAATTTTTTCGTTTATTTGGAACCCTTCTCCAAATCACGTCCGTAATTTTTCCATTTCACAAAATATTTACAAAAAAAAGATATTTATGTTGTTTTTTTTCCTCTTTATGTTGACTGTTGTAACAGCTCCTTTTTAGGATGATGACAGTTGCTTACGTCTTGCAGTCCAGTCTTGTTCTTTTAGAAAAAGTTCATGAAAAAAAAATGCCTCCCACCCTACTTTTCTTTCATAAACTCATTTTAAAACTGCATACATTCCCCCCCCCCAATTGTTCTTCTTTTGAGTGCTTTAAAAAACTCTTCCTCGCATGCTTTCAGCTGCAAACAGGAAGCCAAGAGCTCGTGTGCTTATTGAGAGGAAGTGACATCTTTGCCCTGCAGGAAGTACAATTACAGCATCATCAGATCCTCCAGATGCTTGATTGGTTTGGTCTGTCCATTCTTGCCTTTTTCTCTAAAATCAAAGAGTCTCTATAGACAAGCATGAAACCTACAGATGTACCAAATAACACAAAGTCATAGTAATTACTAAATGGAAACAGTCTTTGTCAGAAGATTTTCTGTCCTGTGGGAAGCCTGGAAGCAGGAAGGGAGTGCTAGGAATAAGGGCCAAATTCCCCAATCTCTGAGGGCCACGGTCAACTAGCCCTCTTCAAATGCAGCTCTAATGTCCCTCTGTGGGTCAGCATCTGTAGTCCAGGCATTACAAGGCGTCCACAAGTGCATTGTGGGTGTTCCATGGAAGAGCGTTTTGTGTTCAATCCGTACGATCCATCCCTGAACTCAGCAAAGGAAGATGTGCCATGACGATAAAAAAATCAAGAGACACGAAGGGGCCACAGTCCCTCTTTAAAGGATCTATCAAACAACATGAGCTGGGCAGAGAAAAAAAATGATGCTAATAACATAAGGCAACTGACCTCAGTACAGCTGGAGGGGTGATTAATTCAGAGAAACACGTGGCGCTAAACTGGAAAGGTCAACACTGCACTGTATCATCTCCCTTTAGCGTCAGTGAGAAGCAATGAAGACTCATGAGAAGATTTTCCAATAAAAGTTCATTTTCTATCAATCCATCTCCTGCTCTATAAATAAAAAGATGCATGTCTTACGCTCCTCTTGTTTCTTATTTTTGTGTAAAATGCTGAGCTAAACTGTGCCAGAGTGAGCGGGTGGCTGTTTATGCATTTTAGGTATAATACACTACATGAAACACTGACTGAAAGTAAAGAAAATAAAAACACAAAGAGATCAACCCTGCCCCCGAATGTGTATACATGTTCTAGATCTGTGTGCGTGTGTGTGGATATAAATTCTAATATTTTAATGTGTGTATAGTATAACTGCACGTTGTTTTTCCAGTTAATAAGTCGGTAAAGGTGCGCTATTTTGGTGCCTGTCTCTATATCCAAGTGTGTGTGTGTGTGTCTACTCTGTTAACTGGTGACATAGTGCTTTGTAGAGGGCTGCCCATACAGCCCGTAAAAATCTGCATGTCTGTGTGTCTGTGAGGCGTCTATCCAGTCCCTCACTGCCAAGCCCTGCATGGACGGACCTCCAGAGGCCAGGCCGGGAGGAGGGGGGTAGTCTTGGGCGCTGACCCAGGGGAAAGAGCCAGAGCGAGGGTACGGGGGATGGCTGCGGTGGCCCGACACTGAGGGCACTCCGGAGCAGTAGCAGTTATCCATCGTACACACCAGGATCTTACGGCCGCCATATTGAGGCAGCACGGCCTGCTGGGAGGAGTGTGAGGAGCTGCTGCCTCCAGGAGGAAAGTGCGAGGAGCCGAACACGGAGCCCGAATGGTGGTTGGTCAGAGAGCCGCTCCCACTTCCTGTCCCGCCGCTCTCGCTGATGTGAGGCGGGCCGCAGGGGCCGAGAGGCTGTTGATTGGTAGACTGGCCTTCTCCAGAGGCAGAGCCGGAGCCCAGGTAGGGCTGTTTGGCTAATGATGAGGAAGAAGATGAGGAGGAGGAGGAAGAGGAGGAGGAGTCTTTGAAACCCGGACCGGCGTTTTTTCCGACGTTCCCATTTCCCTCTGGGAAAGCAGTGGAATGTTTCCGTTTCTCTGCTCCAGAGCCAGAGCTCTGTCCGCTGGGATATGCAGGAACAGACTGCAGGAAGGTCGAGGGAGGGGTGAGGGGAGCTGAGAGAAAAGAGAAAAGGTGGGAAATAAGAGGAGATACGTGGTCATTAAAATAAAAACACACTCATGACATTAATGTCCTGGATTAAACCCCTGATAAACATGTTTGAGATCCTACCTTCCAGCGTTCTCTTCAAGCTCTTCTCTCTTTTTGAGATTTCAGAGAGGAATAGTTTTGAGTTTAGATTCCCCACTTTGTAAGGTGGGAGACTGCTGCCCACACATGCCTGAGACCTGCAACAAGTGTCACGAGACGTGCAAAATTCAAGATGAGACGTCACTTGGGAAACATCACATGCGTAGCATAGACCGACGGGCAGAGAAGTAAAACATCCATGTTAAAAATCCAAGAGCTTTGCTCTCACCTGTCAGTGAGGATTTTAACAGGCTTGGTGTTTTTCATGAAGCTCAGCTCCTCTGCCTTACTGAAGGCCGTGTGGATGGAGCTCAGCAGCTTCTGGGCCTCGTGGCGCTGCTCTCCCAGAGCCAAAACCTGGGCAGCGTTCTCCTGGCAGAACCGAGCCTGAGCGCGGTCCAGAGCCTCCAGTGTCCGACCGAGATCCTCCTCCAGGAGCTGGTGCATCCGCTGGTACTGCAGACGCACCTCCTCTTTCAGCTCACACACCCTGTCCTGTAGAGAAACAAACATGGACACAACAAACATCAATCCACTTGAAATTGTCTTTGTATTAGGCAACACTGTGTAAAATCTGTGAAGATGTGTGTAGTTGCGTTTACGCCCACAGGAGCAGGGTATAAAAACATACCTCCACCACACACTTGTCAGAGTCAAGTTTGCAGAGCTGTTCTTCGATCTCCTGCACTCGTTCCTCCACTCGCTCCTGCTGTCTTAATAGGGTTTGCTGTGAGACCGAAAAGAAAGAGATTCAATCCAGCCACTAGCATTCCCTCCCCATGCCTGAGATATTCGAATCCGGGAGCCGGCTAATTTAGTCTCCATCCAACACACAATCCCTGTGGGGGAGGAGGGAGGGGTCGCTGTCATAGCAACCAACAGCTATTTTGTATTTGCATAAGTGAGTGAGGACTAATGTTGGGGGAGCTGGGGGCAGCGAGCAGAGATAAATAAATGGGCATAGAGAGGCAGAAAAAGCTCCAGCAGCTCTCCTCTCTCTACTCTCCCCTCGGTGAACCTCCTCTCTGTACTTTAAAAAGATGCACATGTATTCACACAGCAGAGGCTGCTCTGTGAGCTATGGCAATGTTGTGGCAACAACACTTGTTATTTCTAGGATGATGATTGCATGTGAACAGCAGCAGGCGCCTGCTCGGGCCAAGCTGAAATGCCCATGCGGCTCAGCTTGTGGTCAAAATAAATTAAAAACATAATCAATGGCTCCATATGAGATCAACAATCCTTTATGTCGCTCCCTACATTGTATAGGTCTGATGGGAATGTCATTGACACAGATGTGCTAATCCTTCATGTTGTTAATATTTAATGTGATATGAATAATCTTCAATCAACATTTAATGAATGGGACGCATACTGATAAGACGGTACAGAGAAAAATGCCGATATGATCCAGATTCAAATAAACAACAGGAGAGTCTGCAGTCATGCTTTGTGAGACTGTACTTCGGGACAGCAGTGTTTTGAGCTGAATGCTATTGTCAGCATGCTAACAAGCTCACAATGACAACACTAATGTGCGTGTGCTAAGCAGGCATAATGTTTACCATGGTCACCATCTTAGTGGAGCGTGTTAGCGTGCTAACATTTGCTAACTGGAACTAAAGGAAAGTACAGCTGAGGCTGATGTCATTAGTTTTTCAGGTATTTAGTCATAAACTACTGCTGCAACCAATGATTATTTTCATTATAGTTTGATCTGCCAATTCCTTTCTTGATTAATCAAATAGTTTAGTCTTTAGTTTTTAAAGTGTCAAAGAGTAGTGGAAAAAGCCCAAGGTGATGTCTTCAAAATGCTTGTTTTGACCGAACAACAGTACAATCCCAAAGATATTTCATTGACTCATATAAGACAAATAAAATCAGCAAATTATCCCATTTGAGAAGCTGAAACGAAACAAATGTTTGGCATTTTTTTATTGAAAAATGCCTTAAATGATAATCGATTGTCCAAAAAGTCAAATTTGGACCGGATGACAATCAGGAAGAAATGCTAAGGGATCACCAAGTTAATACCATTATTCCTGAGGGAAACATGAATGTGTTTAACACATTTCATGCCAATCCATCCATAAGTTGTGGAGATATTTCAGTCTGGATGTTTAAAAAAAAGAAAAAGGGATTGAATAGTTCATTAATCCCACAATTCAATAATCTGTTGTTTTCACAGGGTGAAGGTCTGTTCACATACCATCATCATCATCACTCTCTAATCATTCCAAATAAGCAGCAGCTGATTTTATCATTAGTGTTATCATCTGCTGTAGAGCTTGATAGGAATGAAAACCTGCACACTCTTGGGCCTCAGCGGCACATGGTTGGGAACCACTGCCCTAGATATCTCTCACACACACACACACACACACAGTTGGCATGGTTAGATCCAGGACTGTGACCTGGTTGTGCTGATTGATTTGAGTTAGGCTCCGAGCAGAAGCCAGGGGAAAAACAGGGTTGAAGGAGCCGAAGCTTCCCAGAGGGGGGTGGCAACTAAATGTATGGGATACCTTTGGGGGAGGGAGAGAGGAGTATGAAGAGGGGCGGGTGCTCTTTAGCTGTCATTTCACCACAATGAAATGACAGCTAAAGAGCCACCGGAGCAGGAGAGCTGGGCCAGAGGGAAGGTCGGCCCTCGCCTGGAGTAGCTGGTGGATGGCGTGAGCGAGGTGAACTTAGTGGGGGGCTGACGGACATGAAGAGCAGGGCGTGTGTGTGTGTGTGTGTGTGTGTGGAGAGGGGGTCCATTCTGCATTCCTTGATTGCATTCAACATGGAGGATTCCTTTGTAATCACTACCATATGGACAAATATTTAAAAGCATTTTATGGATTAGAGTTGATTTGGCTAAAATCAATGTCACAATGTAATGACATTATTATTATTTATCTGATATCTACGCAGGAAATCATTTAGCAGAGGTGGTACGCGACCAAGATTCTGACACGTCTTGTTTTGTGATCAATTTATTTAGTAGCCACACAGAGTCGATACGTGATAATAAATCGCTGGAGTCCGACCGATGCATCGGCATTGCCAATATTTGTGCGCTATTTCCCAGCATTTACATACTGTACGTTTCTGTCAAGGTGTAACAAGAAACTGCAGCAGAGAAATGCCAAAGATACCGAATGTCATTTAGAAACAGTGCCATTAAAGACTGACAGATTCTGGGGCTTTTGAGAGCAAAAACGATATACAGATATTTGAGAATTTTTTAAAGAACTCTATAACTATATAAAATAACAAACACTTTTGACAATGTCACCTTGGACTGTGGGAAACTGTAATGGGCATTTTATTTAACAAGTTTAACATTTTTTAGCCTAAGCGACTGATCGATTAATCGAGGAAATAGTAATCAGAATAATTGTTAGTTGCAGCTGTACTTTGGTTTGGTTAGCTGATGTGCTGATTTATCACTCTAGCTCTCGTTGCCATAACACAGTTTGGCCTACAGAGTTTATTTTGTATAACGTAAAATAAATAAACTGTTAAATATCTTCATTAAAAATGTTTATTTTTTGAGTTTATGCTAAAAAAGGAATTTTGGCTGATAGTACGCTATATTTTTTCAAGATAAATATTGATATCTGTATAATATCTGTATCTGGGTCAAATCCAGAATTAATTGGGCTGTACTTGTCGCCCAGCCTGATTATACATAATGTAGGAAAAGCTTGAAATGTGAAAGATTTTTGGCAAAATGGCTTTTAAATTCAGACCAGGTCCCACCCGATGGCCCTTACTGGCCCCCAGGCGACCGATTAACTATACATAAAGCTGAGTCATAGCATTACCAACAGGAAATACACCCAGGCATGACACAGTTGACACCTAAACAGGGTGTTGGGTGAACAATATGAGTCAGGCAGCAGTGGAGTCTTCATGCCTCTCCCTCTGACTAAACTGCCCCGTCACACACCCCTTTAAAACTGAAAACCAATCCGAGCTCCGCTCGAACCGACGACAGCGAGCACCAAACCCCCAGGAAGGGAAGAGGTTAATAAAAAACCCCAAGTAGACCGTAGAATCAAGTGACAAATCACTTTAATCCCCCTACCCCTTGCCTCTACTTCCACCCCCCCCTCACAAATGGCGATCCCTGAGCTCGGATGCACCTGTGCTGGGGAGATAAGGCTCTCTGAGGGCCCCTCATTGTTCCACCCTCGACTGCATTGTTTGTCATTCCAACAGATGAGAATGGAGGTTGGAGTGGATCACAACTGAAAAATGCAAAGGACTCTCCACACAGGCCCTACAAAAAACCCCACTCAAAATTGTTTCTTAAAATGGGAAATTTTGTTTTTGATTGAGTACAGTGATTAGTGAAATACATAAACACCTGAGAACATATCATGACAGCTTTGTACCCAAAAGTCTCCACTTTAAGTCTTTTATTTGGTAAAAAAACAATGACATTAAAATATGTCCTTTGTTCTGGTGATGACGACTTCAAAGTGGAGCAAAAGTGACCTCACTGGCTTGTTTGATGCTGTTATGAATGCACAAAGCAGCATTTTGGTAATTGAGTGGGCACTTAGCCAACAATTATTGATCACTGATGAATTGACACATTCTTGCAAGTGGGGCCACGTCGTCAGATTTTTGTAATTATCGATGAATCTACCGATGACCTTCTCGATTATTCGTTTAGTCTATAAAACGTCAGCAAATAGTAAAATCACAGTTTCCCAGAGCCCAAGGTGAGGTCTTAAAATGTCCAAAACCTAAAAGATAGAGTTTACTGTCAAAGAAGATTTACATTTGAGAAGCTGGAACTAGTGAACATTTGCCATTTTTGCTTTTTTAAAAAGGCATTAAACTATTATTCTATTATCAAAATACTTGCAAATGAATCTCTTGCCGCTCGACTAATCAATTAGGCGACTAATTGTTTCAGCTCTTCTTGCAAGATGTGTGACGTCCGCTTCCACGACGAGCCAGTGAAGTCAAACTACCAGCTGTAATTGTGTTTGTCACAATGTCAGAGACACCAGCCTGAGCAGAAATAAGAAGTGAATACACAGGTATGTATTTTTGTTTAATGTATGTGTACCATATAAAAGCCTCCTTACTCTGATGTCGTTGCGCCGCAGCTCGACATCAGTGACCGCGTGGCCGTGGCTGGGGTGGCAGCGGGCGAAGCAGCAGTACTGACACACTGCTGTCTGCTCGGCCTCGCAGTGGTACAGCCTGTACTCGTCGTGCTGCAGGCAGGTCCAGGCCTTCACCGCCTCGGCCTCCACCAGCAAGTGCCCGAGGGCCGAGCACGGCTGCTGCAGGTGCGTCTGGACGTGGGACTGGCAGCACGGGGCGTTGCAGCGCAGGCAGACCTTCACTGCGGGGAGTGGCGGGCCTCGGCGGCACAGAATGCACTGCAGCGCCGGCGTGGTTGCCTTCTCCACGCTCAGGGCGTTGTACTTCTCGACTATGTTGGACAGTTTGTGGTTCTTCTCCAGGCTGGGCTTCTGGCTGTAAGCGTGATTGCACTCAGGGCAGCGGGCCAGCGTAGAGTCTTTGGCCCAGGCCTCGCTGATGCAGCCCCGGCAGAAGTTGTGCTTGCAGGGCAGCTGGATGGGATCTGAGAACACGTGCAGGCAGATGGGGCAGATGAGCTCCTCCTCAAAACAGTTCCTCCACGTCTCAGCCATGTCAGAGGCCATCATGGTGCGGGCAGGCATACACTAACTGTTTTCCACTTCTAGCAGACCTCTAGGCCTCTCAGGAAACCTGACACTCTCAAAATGAGTCTTGAGGGGGGAAAAAAAAAAAAGATAAAAACAGACCCGATGCCGTCCTGAAAGATCAGTCTGTATGTTTCAACCCTTGTGACCAAGTTCGGACGAGTCTCCCTGACAAGAGTATTGCTTATTGCTGCAGCATGAAGGCAAATTCCAGAAAATTGACCAGAGAGGGCTTCAGGCAAGGATGACAACACCTTGGTGATTTCAACACACACAGCAGGGGCTGACGTTATACAGATTACAGTAAACGGTTCCTTTCCTCTAAATCACACACACACACACACACACACACACACACACACACACTGGGCCTGCCTTTACAGCTTCTGTGTGTGTTTATAGGCCTACAGGAAGCTAAAAGCCTGCCAAATACAGGTAAACCATGAAATGCAAACAAGGCACAGAGAACTAAATACGTACGCAATAACTCATATGATAATGAGGTGAATCAATCTCGGTACAGCACACGAAAAGACACTTGATCCCGCTCTGCTGCCTGCTCGGGCCCTTACCTTGAGAGCTGCCTTCTCGTCAACGTCGGACTGCGACTGACAGTGGACCAAAACCACACCAACAGCCGAAGCAGGAAAACCACGAGAAAGCACTGCTCCGGTCCACACCCTGCTTACTATTCGCACAGCGAGAGCTTTTGAAAACCTGAATCTTGCTTTATCAGGACCTCAAGGGCGCTTGATTCCCTCAGTAAACACAACGCGGCGCAACGCTTTTGTCCGCTGAATCATAAATAAGTATCCGAGGAGCCTCCACCTGCAATTCAATTATACGTACAACCAGCGACGGCTTGGCAGTAGACAAGAAACGCTGTTTTACGGGTCACATTGACAACACGCGTACCTCCAGACTTTCAATTGGACTTAAAAAGCGACATTTCGGTTTGATGAATAACGCCTGCTATGTGGCACAGCTCGCATATCTGTACACAAGGCCCCGGCTTTTCCATCCGTTTCTGTCGACAACAAAGGCCTTATAATCTCATTAAACAGCAAATCATGCCCGGGCCATCATTTCGAGCCTGTTTACTGCATAGTTAATCGTTTTAATAGTCGAGTCCGGCTCCTGCGCACAAAACAAAGGGTTTTAGGATCCGCAGGAATGTTGGCTGCTGTTGCGGAGCCTTTCGCTTTCCCCACTCCGACACATCTATCAAATATCTCCTGACCCAAACGATTAGTATTATTTATTTCCAGCTCGGGCCTCTTCTTCTTCTTCTTCTTTTTTTTTTACTTTGGTCTCCACCTTATTCACATATCGTCGCCTCAGCCTTTAGCCAACAACATATTCTTCTACTTCCTTATCTCGATTAAATCGTGTAAATTACCTCAGACGTCACCTCATCATTTTCTACCACAGCACAGGTAACGTTACAGATAATAATAATACAAAAAGCAACAACCCCCCCCCCTCTCCCAACTAGACTGGCACTATTTTCCGACAAGGACGGTGGCTGCTAATATAAGCTATAGTCATTATCTTTAAAAAGACGCCATATTTATATGTTTAACTGAAAGAAACACAAAAATATACCCTGCTAATCTTAAAGGGGACGTCGCTATTCTGTCCTTGTTAGGGGTAGCTGTCATCAGCCATCTTGCAAATCCTCATTTAAGAAAAAAGGAGATATCCGCCGTGGAAAGGCTGTTTCAGCAAAGCTGCTTTTCGATAGCTGACCTACACGGGCACATCAACGCAAAGTCCCGTCTTTATAAAAGGAAAAACACGCCTTTTTTTGTTGGTATCGTAGGTCCAAAGGAGCAGCTTCGACGTGGGTATTTTTTCGTGGTCTTATCTGGTCGGTGTGTCCGGTGTGAGTCGGCTCCGTGGTTCATAAAAATCCGACACGGTTGAGAATAATAATTGGTGTTTTCTCCCCCCTTTCTTTCTCTGTCTCTATCGGCCAGGCTTCCGAGAGAGGAGGAATGCAGGCGAGCTGGACTAGTCGCCAAACCAGCGTCAAGAAAACCGTTGCAACACGCGACTTCCGGCGATGGCTTTCAAAATAAAACGGAGGAAATGAAAAACTGAAGTCAAAGATTTATACCTAAAACAATCCACTGTACCTACAAATTATATATGTTATAGTTTAAATACGATATTTTTTTATGTGGTGGAATGTAACCAAGTGCATTTACTCAAGTAGGCCCACTGCATCTAAATATACATTTGAGATACTTGTACTTCACTTGAGTAGTTCCATGTTATGCACCTTTTTACTTATAATCCACTACATCTCAAAGGCCAATATTGTACTTTTTACTCCACTACATTTGTTTGACAGCTTTAGTTACTAGTTGCTCTGGTGAAGACCAGACAGGTTTGATGTATAGTTTTGAATGCAGGACTTTTACTTGTAGTGGAGTGTTTTCACAATGTGCTAGTAGTAATTTTACTTGAGTAACGGATCTGAATACTTCTTCCACCACTGCTGTTTTTTATCATGTACATATCATCATCATCGTCAAATATGAATCCAAGCATGCTGTATATACTGTATATAGACATGTATGCATGCATACTGCCCATGACCACCTACTTCATGTATCAAAAGTAACATATTACATTAATCATTCAATATTTATTCCAGCACTCTTCAACACTGATATTATCACCTCTTAGGTTGATATCGAAGGGGTCATTGAATGGGTACTTGTAACCATCTGATATGGCAAGTCAGACAAAAAGGTTTGGGACACACTGCTCTAGGAGAAGGGAGGTTTTTAAAGTAATAGGGAAGAATCTAGATGGTTTATGTGAACAATGCCACATTGAGAAGTCTGTTTTTAATAGTTTTTTTTATATGATCAGGAATGGCAATTTATGAAAGACAAATTTAGTAAGGCTGGAATTCAGAACATTGCAAGTGGTTCATGCAGGAGAATTTCCTTTAATTGTATTAGACTGATAAAACAGACAATGTGGAGGGATACTAACAATCATTAGGTTACATGGCACAGCTGGCCTCTAGTAATCATTATTTTTATTTAATGAGGTACTAAGGTACAAGGTCATTTATTTATAATTTTACAACACAAGGTTGTATAATGAAATGAAAGTTTGTAGTCCCTTCATGCTACACACATTGAACATCACAGATAATTAGATTCATATTAAAATAGGGATAGGGTAACTTATAAAATAAATATATATACAATATATACAGTTATTTATATACATATATACACCCAGGATAAAAACTAAACCAACCAATGGGTTGTTTCAGTAAGATTTAAGTGACATCGAGTCCCGAGTTTGATTCATATGTGGTCAGCGACCTTTGTAATGCGGTCTAATACACCAGTCCTGCAATAGACCCCACCTACATGAAGGTTGTAATGTTTGGTTTATGTTTTAGAGAGGTGCTGATTAAATTTTATGGTCATTTTAGAGGCTGTAGTTGTATTGTGTTATACTGGGGGGTGTTTCTTAATATTTACCCTCATGGATATAAATGAGGTAGGATTTATTGCAGGGCTGCATATCACACATTCATTTGATTTGAAGGGTTTTGGAAAATGTAGTAAAACAACCTGAAATGTGACTTGTGTTATTTTGGAGACAAACAGTGACTTTTACAAAACACATGTAAAAACAATGGCTGCACGAAAGCTACAAGATTATGCTTTATTTTGATGGTGAATCACCGAGCTTCCTGTATGATTCAGGCTGTCTCTGGCTGACCTGATGCAGTTTCTCGCAACATCAGCCTCCCCCTCCTGCCCTCCCTCCCTCCTTCCCCTCCCTCCATCCCTCCTCTCCTCTCCCTCCCTCCTTCCGGATCAATGCTAAGGCGGTCAGGTCACGTGACCTGTCACACAACTGATGTGTGTCATGTTTTAACCAGGAGGAGCTGGGGGACTAACCGGGGAGGAAGGGCAGGAAATCATACTTTAAAGGGCTTACTGCATTTGTTAATGGCCTGGACGCTCATGATGTTCCTCTGGGGCAACACTGCATCTCTGTGTGTGAGTGTGTGTGTGTCTGTGTGTTGGAGGAAATATAACTGTAATATTCCTGCAATATTCCCTCTGAGACTAAAGGTGCATTTCACTTTATGGTCGCAACCTGTTTTTTGAAATTCTGAATAACATAAAATATGACGTTTCATACTCGCATGTGGCGGAGGGAGTATTCAGATCCTTTACTTGAGTAAAAGCAGCAATACCACATCATGAAAATACTCCACTACAGGTAAGTCCTGCATTCAAATGTTTTGCTTTACAAAAATGGTGCAGACGAAACGTCCGCAAATGTTGAAAGCAAGTGTATGTACTATGCAGAATTAGAGCAGGATATACAGAATTAGTCAATCGTCAGAAAAATAATCCGCAGCTCCCTCACAAATCTCTGGTTCCATCATCTGCACTGTGAGAATGTGTTAGTTTTCTCTTTTTTATATTATCATAAACTGAATATTGTTGGGTTGACAAAACCAGACATTTGAGGACACTTTTCACTAGTTCCTGACATGTTACAGACTAAATGATGAATTGATTAATCCAGAAGATAACCAGCAGATTAATCAGCAATGAAAATAACCGTTAGTTGCTGCCCTACACAGAATATGTTTTCTATACTGCATGTGTAGAATGTTCCCTGTTACATTATTTTAATTATTACTACTGATGCTGTAATGTCTAAGAAGCGTTTTAATATTGCAGCTGGTCGAGGTGGAGCTATATTTGAACAACTTCCTACCTGTTTGCTGTTGGGTAGCTTAATCAGCAGCTTAATAATCACATTTTATAAACTGATCGTATGTTTGGTCTGGAAAATCCTCATCTGCAACGTAACTGTAGCTGTTAAATTAATGTAGTGAAATTAAAAGTACAATATTTCCCTCTGAAATGTAACGGAGTATGAAGTAGCATAAAAATTGAAATACTTAAGTAAAGTACAAGCACCTCAAAAATTGTACTTCAGTATTTGAGTAAATTAGTTACTTTCCACCACATCTGTGGTGGAATAAGAATTCAGACCCTTTACTTCAGTAAAAGTACTAATGCCACACTGTAAACATACTCCACTACAAATGAAAGTCCTGCTTTCAAAACCTTACTTAAGTAAAAGTATTATCAACAAAGTAAAAGTACTCATTCTGCAGTAAAATGGTCCCTGTCAGTGTTTTACTATATATGATATTTATAATATTACTGCTGCATTAATGTGTATGTTGCATTTTCCTGCTGTAGATGTTTATGGTTGAGCTAATTTGAACTACTTCATATGCTGTTGGGCTGTTTAAACTCTACAGCAATGCATCATGGTCTGTAAGATCATCACATGTTTGTAGAGTCGTGGTTCTCTAAAAAGTCAAGTTTTCAGGAGTTCAGAAACACAGCCCTGTTTTCAGCTTTGTGACGATGCGTTTTCCGGCTGATCCCGGGGGGGGGGTGTTTAAATAGTTTATTTAGCTTAAGAACAACGAGAATTGACTCAACCCATGAAGGAACACTTCCCCTTTCATGTTTATCTGAAGAATCCAAAATCACCAAATTTGGTGATTACGTGGTTTTCACCGGAAAGGAAGGGTATGAAAATTTGTGATCTGAAAAGTAACTAAAGCTGTCAGACAAATGTAGTGGAGTTAAAAAGTACAATATTTGCCTCTGAGATGTGGTGGAGCATAAGTATTAATTGCATAAAATGGAAAGACTCAAGTAAAGTACAAGTACCTTGAATTTGTACTTAAGTACAGTACTTGAGTACTTACTTACATTCCACCACACTGATAGAAGATAGCAATATACAAGTCTCTCAAAAATGTCAAAAGAAATCAAATGCCTTGCAGAATTTGTCCAAATGTATAAGGACCAGTGTGGAAGGGATGACAACGCCGACACAGTCAGCGCAGACGCACACGTCGCAAATTAAATGTAAAGTAATGTTTGTACTTAAAATGCAGCGACGGAGCAAAACAAGCACACGGTGGAAGCAATAAATGCACGATGACAAGCAATAAGTGAGTATGAGTGTGTGTTTGTAGCGCATGTTGACGACGCAGGACAATATAACTGCAATATTCCTATTACATTCCCTCAGAGACCAAAGGTAAGCCACATTCAAACTAGCAGCATAGAAGCAAAGTAGCAGCAGGGAAACAAAATGATTCTTTGGATAGTATTTGTGCGTAAAGATATTCAGAATAACATGAAATGTCACACACTTAAAACACACAATATGACATTGCATAATTGAAGTGGTGGAGGAAGTTTTACATAAGTAAAATTAACCACTTAATTACAGTTAAGTACATAAGTATTATCAGCTAAATGTACCATAAGTATCAAAAGTAGATGCACTCATGATACAGAATGTTCCCTTTTAGAATATTATATATTATATAAATTATTTTTTACTAATGAAGCCTCTTGATGTTAAAGGTGGCCGAGGTGAATTATACTTTAACCACTGACCACTACAGCTTTATATACTGTTGGGTAGTTTATCAGCATCATAACAATGCTTCATATTTTATAAGCTGTATTTTTATAAGTACCTCTAGCCGTTACATCCGACTTTTAGGATTCAATAAGCAATGAATAATTACTTAGTAAGATGGAGATTTTCATGATTGTTTTATCCCCACCTTTACCAGCTGCAACATTAAAGTGATTTACATGTTAAATAATAATTGTATATAATATGATAATAATCATAATCTAATAATACTTTTGAGTGCAGGACTTTTACTGGTAATTTAACGTAATGCATTTCTACATTGTGTTATTGCTACTTTTACTAAGTAAAAAGGTCTGGATGTAGTGAGAGAGGACATGAAGTTAATTGGTGTGAGTGAAGAGGATGCAGAGGACAGGGTTAGATGGAGGCGCATGATTCGCTGTGGCGACCCCTGAAAGGGAACAGCCGAAAGGAAAAGAAGAAGAAAAAGGTCTGAGTACACTTTGTAATTTTGAGTTCAGCTGCTCTTGTATAGTTTCTGTTCTTATTTTATATACATCTAATTATTTACTTTCTCCATTTACCATGTACTTAATTTCTGCACCTGAATCTCCCATCTGGTGATCAATAATTGCTGATCTTATCTTAAATCAGAGCCACTTATGTTGAGAATAGCATGTAATGTTATGTCAACCGTTGATGCCACCGGTCTGCTTCACTGACAGGTCAAACACAGAGACTTCAATCAATGTGCTAATCATTCTTGATATTTTAGATATTTGACAAGTTCAGGAAGCCCCGCGTTAGCAGGGCATCAAAAAATTGAGTAAGACTCTTATTGATCCTCTCCACGGAAATCTTTAGTAAAAGGCGAAAGATTTATACGATCTGAAGAGAATCAAGAGTGATCTAACGGTTTCCGCCGCCGGGGACCGAACACATCGACGACAAAACCCGTTTCAGTGCTGGTTCACTGTGAAAACGCATTCGTGCGAAACTCCAAGCCACATGACAATAAAACAAGCACCGAGGAACATGTTACTGTGGCCGCTCAATGCAAAGCGCATACGGTTATTTAACGTCAGTTAGCCATCCGTGATTTATGGCGCAAGGCATGATGGGATTCTTCGCTTCCGGTTTATCCGGAATTGGTCTCCGTCATTTTCACGGATTTGAAGTAATCATTTCAACCTCACATCCAAAAAGCACGACTGCATCGCCACGTGGGTTATTCCCCGCCGTGTTTGCACTCCCACTTTTTTAATGAATCTTATATTAAGTCTCGGACAGCGCCGCCCCCCTCACACACACAGGCCGGGTATTTACGCGGAGTAGAGGGAGCAACGGGCTACTGACTAAGAAGTAGTTATTTATTAGAATAAACCTCAGGAAGTTGTTTAACCTCAACTTCTTAAATGTTTCGTTCACACATCAGGAAGACAACAATGGAAGCCTTAAAGTTCAAAGGCGAAAGACGTATGACCTCTGAAGTGACGTCAATCAATCAAACTTTATTTGTATAGCACCTTCCAACAACCAAAAGGAAGACCAAGGTGCTTTACATTTAAAACAGAAGAACATCTACAATAAATAATAAAATAATACATTAAGCAATAACCAAAGGAACAGTTACACAAAATACAAAAATAAAATCCAAAGTGCCACAGTGCTACAGTGTGTTAAAGGCCAGTCTAAATAAATGTGTTTATTTACGTCAGGGGGATCCGGTGTCAGAGAGCGGGATCACGTCACTTCACCGCCGGTGAGTAACGTAAATGATGTTCACCTTGATAATGTTCGCTAAAGAAAGCAGCGCACAGTCTCGCGCTGCGGACGGGGAAATCACTGGGTAACCGCGACATTCGGAAGACAGCGTCGCTCCTGTTTTCACGTTGCGACGCAAGGCATGCTGGGATCGCGTCTTCGCTCCGGGTTAGCTAACGTTTTACATTGTGCGCCGCTGTCTCCGGTATTTTCGTGAATCGAATAATAATTGCAAGCCTAGAATCAGAAGCACGAGTGCACGACAGCCGTATCAGTATTCACGGTTTTAAATAAATCTCATAGATGAAACTGTCGGAAAGACCGGCCATAAAACTGAGGAGCAGCGGGGTCAGCGGACCGCCGGTGAGCCAATACTGACACGCGAAGTTATTTCTGTCTTGCAAAGAACAACCAGACAAGTGAAAGAACACGCAGGAGGAAAGCTCATTTAAGGAAACTTAATGACTGACCATTTAGAAATAAATTGAAGAAGATCGCAGAACCAACTCTTACTACTCGAAGTGCGTGCGTGCGGTGAGTTTGTAACAGGGACACACAGCGGGGCGACCACTTAAACAGTCGAACTGCAACTATGGCAGTATTAGTTTTTCTTTAACACCTCAGGAAGCCCCGCAGTGAAGCAGGGCATCAAAAAATTGAGTAATACTCTAATTGATCCTCTCCACGGAAATCTTTAGTAAAAGGCGAAAGATTTATACGATCTGAAGAGAAATCAGAGTGATCTGTCGGTAGAGAGCGCGAGAGATCGATCACTTCAGCGGGGACACCTACCTCACCACTGGTGCGCAACGTTGCGCTCACTAAACACAACAAACAACAAGCTGAACGTTGCGGACAAATACGTCCGCGGAATGATTGCAAACCCCGCAATGGTTAAACCGCGCCGTTTGAAACGCAACGCTTTTTAGCCTGCTTCCAAGTTGTGGCGCAAGGCATGCTGGGAGTCGAGGGCGTCATTCTCGTTTGATGCCCGTGTTGTCCGCGTTTCTCCCGCCACCGTTTTGTTTTCAGTTAGGCCAGGTACATTTTCAGCGCACCAACTTACACACAGACTGCAATGCCGCCGACGAAACTTCAAATAGCGTGTGTCCAATGTCCAGCGTGGCGGCCTTTGCCTGCCCGGAGCCCGCGGAGCTCATGCAGCACGGCGCCTCCCGGTGGGAACAGGCCTCACACTACTGCTCCATGTCTCCTTTTATTGCATTTCCCCAACGGCACTTTAAAAGTGCTTTGTCACCGCGTAAAATCAAACATGAAATAATGACAGTAAAACATATTCTAGTATTGCAGGCAGGGGGCATGAGGCAGCTGGGGTCCCACCATGAATTTACAAGCTACTGCTTCAAAGGAAAGGATATTTATGGCAACAGGACAACAGAAAGACTAAGCTCAAAACAGCATCTGACAAGACAGGAAATCAGGCCCCCTGTTTTTGTTGCACAGTTTTAAACCTGTGTTCTCTGTCTCTGTTATGTATTTTTAAAAGTAGAAGGATAACAGGAATAAGGGATACCACTGCAACAAGCAAAGACACGAGTCACCATCCACACACACAGCTGGAGTAAGCCCACTCGCCATCACTGAACAAGGTTTTTTTAAAGATATGTCCCATCAACACTGGCTGTCTAAAGGTGACAAAGTCCACCCACCAGCACCCCCGAAGCTCACTAATCAACATCTTATATTTATGTTTGTTTAATCCGTACAAGTGTGCTGGACGTTTGGGCCTTTCGACAGAGCCACGCTAGCTGTTTCCCCCTACCTCCAGTCTTTATGCTAAGCTAAGCTAACCAGCTGCTGGCTGCAGCTTCTTATTTACGGTACAGACACGACAGGGGTACCAATGCTTACTCTCAGTAACAAAGTTAATACGCTTATTTCCCAAAATGTTGACAAGCGGCTTCCCACCGTTTGTTTGAATTGTTTTTGACTTCCAGCTATTAATCAAACATTCAATTCGTCCAATAATGTTTTATTGAAGTTAATGATCACATACAATTTCTGTTAAGATATTTGGATGTTTAAACCAAACACATCAACAAAGAAATGCATACAAAATGAAGTTGCTCTGCATTGCAACAGTCCTGCCTCATCTGTTTACGGGTTACCAAACACACCTGGGTTTACAAGTTAACACATTTAATGTATCATTTATGTCACATTGAAAATGTCTTGTCTCGACGAAACAAATAAGTAAATAAATAAGCAAGGCAAACAAGAAGGTGGCATAACTACTCCTCAAGAGAGAAATAATAAAGGTAAACCAACACACTGCATAAATATTTTGTCATCCAATAGTTTGTTAATAAAGAGCTTTTTGAATTTTACTTAAAGGGATTATGAAAAAATAGCCTGATAATCACACATTTCACTTCATTCTTTCTTTTTATTTTCAGAGCTCTGGAACCAGGCTACATAAAAAAATAACCCCAATATATGTTGATGAGGGATTTAAATAAAGGCTGACGTTTCGGTCACAAGGACCTTTCTCAAGACCCCGCCAAGTCTTCCATAGGGTGTGTCTTTGGATACGCAAGCATGGCAAAGCAAAGCAAGCATTCAATCAAAATACATCGGCATATCCTTACAAGTTGGCGAACTGTACAAAGAATCTCCCAGGATAACTTTTCGTAGAGGAAGGAAACCTTACAGACAAACTGGTACACTCAGATTGCCTCTATACCAAACCAACCCAACTGTTGTCCCGCTTACCAGAAGGTCGTTTCAAATGTGGTCGATGCACACAATGCCAACACACAACTAAGTGCATTTCCTTCTTCCACCCTGGAACAGGAAAAGAACTCCAGGGCACAAGTTCCTGTACAACCACTGAGGTCACACACCTCAGCAAGTATCCTTGTGTTAAAGTCGGCTCGACAACTAGGTCTTTGAAGACTAGAACGGCGGAACATCGCTCTGCTATTTGAAATGTAAAACAAAGACAGTCCAGTTGCCCTTCTCGGGGTCTTCCTGTGAAATGCCCTCTGAAACAAACCCAATCTACTGTCAAGTTCCCAAAATAGATGTTTTTATGATTGTTTTGTCTATGTACTATTTTACACAGTGAGGGACCTCTTGTTGTTTTGTGGGATTGTTAAGAGTTGGTCTACGTCTTGCCCCCCTTTACTATTTAAATACTTCTCTAATTGATTATTTTGATTGATTTGAAACCCCTGCCCACACCACTACTAGATACCAGATACAATATACACATTTTTCTGTTTTCTTTTTTTGGGTGGGCCTGTCCTCCCAAAAATGTGTTTTTGGTTTATCTATATTTCATATATTTGTACATGGATGAATTTAAAGTTGAAGGGCTTAATGGAACATTTATACACTGTAGATCTGGGCTATGTCTTGTATATATATTACTATTTTTGTTCAGTAACATCAAAAGCATTATGGATTTTCTATGTTTGATGGTTGAGGGAATCTTGAATGAATAAGCTGCTGTACGCAGTCCTGAACACCCCCCCAACGCAGCTGTGGACATCATGGGCTGTATTTAAGCACTGTGTCACTTTATGATTGATATGTCTTGAGAAAGGTCCTTGTGACCGAAATGTCGACCTTTTTTTTAAAATAAATCAATACAGAGATGGTAAGTGTGTGCAGGAATGAACTTTTTTTTCTATAGAACTGGATGTTCGGCGGATTGGATTCACTGCACCACAATGGAGACGAAGCAAGTGGTGTGCGTTTTGCCTTCTACTCATGGATTTAAATCATGGCTCAAACTGAGCAGAGATCATCAGGCAGGGAGTTCCCCGTTTACACAGTTTGCATGTGCTGACAATTGGTGGATTTATATATGCTCCAAATTCACATTGGTTTATATTCTCTCCATTTTCTTTTACTTGAAATTGATTTTACATTCACAAATGTCTTTTTTCTCTCCATTGCTACTAGTGTTTTCAAGTGTTTTTACTCATTCCTGTGTCAAAGACGTCTCTTCTGGCAAAATCAATGCAGACAAAACTCTTTGTAGAACATAGCTCTTATGAGTCAGCAGGTGGTGCTGTTTATTGAATAACTTCGAGGGAGAGCTCTTGAATCTTAATCTCCTTCCTAAATGTTGCTCATCTCACAGTTCAGGAGCTGAGTTCATAATTTTGGGTTTTGATTTGATGGTGTCAAAGCACTGAAAGATATGCATTAAGATACAGAAATAATCAGTTTAATGATGAATATGTTGGTTTTAGAAATTCCAATGTTTTCAATCATTAAATGAAGAGAACATCTCAAATAAAGACAGTTCTCTTGGGTCATCAAATTTAAATAATTATATTTATTTGTTACCTATGACATCTAGACTGTTAAGTTTAGGCTCTGATGTAAATATATCAAACAACACCTTCAGACATCACTGTCTCATTGCTTTATATTTAGGTCTGACTCCTCTCCAAACCAGGCAAAGATAAATGGTATCCAGACAATCTGAAACCAATGTCACTTTTGAAATAAAATTAAGAATTTAGTCCACAAGCATCCACTAGCAGTTATCAGGAACAGGTATTACAAAATAATATTTGTCAAGGTCAGAGTGGCATTTTGAAAAATAAACAACAATTCATAATAACGGTTCTCCCTGAGAGACCGAGACTGAAAAAACCCCGGTATGAACCAGATCAAGGCCCCTGTTTATCACACACCTAATTTGGACAGTGACACATTGTCTCACAGGGTTTGATGATCCATATTGCTTCCATGGACAGTAAACGACCTAAGTTCTTGATGCCATGCTCAGTGTATCAGTGTTGCGTCGGTTTTTCTGTCCCTGTTTCCGAGTCCGTTCTTTGATATAGCCTCAGTATTTTGCTGTCGTGTAATTTTTTCCACACGTTCATCTCCAGGATTAAGTCGTGGTTTGCGAAGAAAATGACATCGGTTTTAATATTCTTCTCGACATAGTAGTTAGAGTATTTCTTGTAGTCCTCAGTCATGAATCCATATGCGCTCACCTGGGAATGACAAAAACAGAGAACAGGGACGATTCACACCAGGAAAAGATCCGTTAAAATATTAATCTCTTGCTAAGAGTTAGATGAGAAGATCGGTACCAAAATCATGTCTTTCTGAAGAATTGGAAGCTACAGCCAGCAGACGGTTATCTTAGCTGAGCATAAAGACTGGAAACAGAGGCAAAACAATAAATTGTCGTTTTGACACTTTGGTTTTTATACAGATTAAACATACAAGATGGCAATTAGTGAGCTTCAGAGATGCTGGCAGCTGTTTCCCCCTGTTTCCAGTTATTATGCTAAGCTAAGCTAACCGCCAGCTGGCTCTGCCTATATGTAAAATGGACAGACATTTTTTCATCTAACTCTCAGCAAGAAAGCAAATAAAACGTATAAACTCTTCTTTTAAGAATTGCGTTAAAGGTCTGTATGCATTACTGTACAACCGTCATGTTTATAGAGGCGTGGACACCTATAGATGGCATTTGGACAAGTTTAAGTAATATTAACTTACAGTGTCACAGGTGTGCAGAGCCAGGAAGAGAGCAAATGCCCCATTGGTTGGTCGGACTATCGCCCAGTATGACTCATTCAGATTCGCAGACTTTAAGAACCTGTGGGCAATGAACAATGTCAAATGAACATATGAACAGTGAAAACCGGTCTTTTACCAATAAGACCAATTGTACTTATTATTATTGTTTATTTTCATCTTTTAATCCTGTTTTTTTAAGCCCTTCGGGCTGCACCTCTGCATGAGGTGCTATGCAAATAAAGTTATTATCAACATTGTTGTAAAACCATACACAGTAAAAAAGCTCAGGTTGGACTGTGAATCTGGGTTGACCTGTTCCGCACGTATCTGAGGAAATCCTGGTGCAGAACGTAGAAGCGGCTCTCATTGTACTGCCCGCCATAGTACGCTCGTGGCCTGTAGGGTTAAAAAACAAAAGTAAATAGCGAAGACAATGGCATGCTGAAAAGTGGCCTTTGTCAGTTCTTGTCTGTGCAATGCTGTTAATACTCTCTGCTGGATCTTGAGGCAAAATTGCATGAGGCATGCTCCTCAAGTGACGTTGTGGTTTAGGCGACAGGGTGATAGGGTGATATTTACATATGGGTGGAGTTCGCCTTGTGTGTGTTTATAGAGTTTGGAGAACAAAACATTATATTTATACAGAATATTTGCTTTCTTTAAAAAAAATATATACAGTATATATTTCCTTCATTTCTATCAACATCTCAATGAAGCAATATTTTTTCAATAATACAAAGGCAGTCAATGAGAAAATGAATTATGTTTCCGACCAGCACAAAACAACTCCTGTTGCCTCTCTGTGGGTTGGCACACTGCCTACACCTCTTCACATGAAAGAGGACTGACTTTTCAATGAAAACAGTCACAAAATGAAAATAAGTTAAAGGAGACTAATTACTTGTGAAATGAAACATAATAGGCAGGCTCATACAAAGTAACATTTAAAAGCCATATTAAAGTACACGTTGCAATTCAGTTTTACGTTTCAATAAAAAAATCATGATTCAAACAAACTTAAATAATACTAAAATAATAAATATATTACAGCTTTTTAAAAATTTATCAATTTTTTAAATGATGTTATTTTAACACCAAAAACGGCTATAATTATTGCAGTGGGACATTTCTGACTCCATACACCACAAGTGGTAACATCTCGTGAGAAACTGACAAAGTACACTAAGCAACAGAATAGAGGGACGCTACTCTTAAGGGCGGGAAGATGTTATTAAGCTGTTCTTGACATCATAAACACTTGATGAATAACTTTTAGTGCCGAATTGACAAGAAGACACTGTGGGTTGTAAAGGTTCACAAAGTACACAGTATGGGTTTTGCCTCTGGAATGGCAGAATTAAATCACCTGATGTTTGAACGCAGTTTTCTGGCTGAGCCACCGACGAGCGTACAGTGTATCTCGTGAATGTTTAACATGGCTTTTAATCGCTATAAAATGTACTTACTGATACCTGCTTGCCTTGTTCCATTGGTTTAGTAACTCATCAGTAAAATGAAATTAAAAAGAAATGTTCCCTTTCAAGGGAACTTCAACGCTGCGTCAGCTGACGCTATGGGGAACGCCTCCAGCGTGACAGCCTCTGAATCTCTTGTAACAACTTAGACCAATCTTGATTGGGTCCGACGTCAACACGTGACACACGCCGGCGGAACCGGAGGTATAAAGGGAGCCGGCTTCACTGTTGTCATCAGCCTTCTGATCTTCAGCAAGCGC
>CM022492.1:18221372-18253456 GCA_011952105.1 Coreoperca whiteheadi
AGGCATCCCTTCAGCATGGCGGAGTTGGTACTGCGTTCCCCATAGCGTCAGCTGACGCAGCGTTGAAGTTCCCTTGAAAGGGAACGTACCAGGTTACGTAGGTAACCATGGTTCCCTGATAGGGAACGAGACGCTGCGTCTCGCTGCCATACTTCCGGCATGCCTGTGAGCGGCTTGCTTCGGTCGATCAGAAGGCTGATGACAACAGTGAAGCCGGCTCCCTTTATACCTCCGGTTCCGCCGGCGTGCGTCACGTGTTGACGTCGGACCCAATCAAGATTGGTCTAAGTTGTTACAAGAGATTCAGAGGCTGTCACGCTGGAGGCGTTCCCCATAGCGTCAGCTGACGCAGCGTCTCGTTCCCTATCAGGGAACCATGGTTACCTACGTAACCTGGTACGTTCTCTTGCATCCGATTTTGGACCTGGTGATACGTTTCCACCTGGTGCACTGGATAAACTGTATATTTTTGTGTTTTTGTGTATCAGTTATTTACCGTGCGTTGCGATATGGGCCAGCAGAGACCTTTTCTCCTTTCAAAAGACCATCGAGCCAATTGAAATCCCTCATCCCCTCAGGAATCATCACGTATATTATACCCTGCCCGAAAGGAAGAGGACGACAGATGAGTGTGTATGTGTGGGGTAAAAACCGTTACAATATTACACTCTTGTCATTCGAGTTGGAGTACCTCATCATGAGGGGCAGATGTGTATCCGTACTTCTCGAGCATATACAGCGACGTAGTGACGGAGTGGGCCGTGTGAATGTACACCGACGTTCTGTTTCCTACGTCTTCCTCGTAACCTTTGACGATCGCGCCGTTCATCCTGCCACACAGACAGATCGAAATGTGACAGTGGCCGTCATAAATCAACAAGTGGTTGGATTGCCATTAGCTTAAAAAGAGTTTGCATGACATCCACACAGGATCTGAATCAAGTGTATTGTAAAACACGCGAGGACTCTGACCGCAGTTCTCAGCAGCTGACAGTTTGCTTACATGCAAAACAATGCAAATCAAAAGGCAAATAGGTGGGCGGCAAAAGCAGCTGGATGGAGAAACACACATACAGGTCTAAAATAAATACTATTTATAACATAATATCAGACTTTTGCAACATGAAGTTAATATTTAAATGTTTCCAGTAGTTTGGTTTGTGACCAAATACAGTCATCCTCAGCTGTAGTTTGTGTTAATTAGCAAATGTTTGCATGTTAACAGGCTAAACCAAGAAGGTGAACGTGATAAACATACCTGCTTCACATAAGCTTGGTAGAATTATCATTTGTTGCCATGCTAGCATTTAGCTCAAAGCACTGCTGTGCATCTGCATTGCTCAGACTAGACTCATTAATTAATTTTAGCAGTGTTGGGGCAATTACATTCTACAATTAAAAACCTAGATGAGGTGGGTAGTTTATCTAATGGCAGACATTTTGACATGTCATAGTAAGAAAAGGGAAGAATGTGAATAAGTTTTTTTCTAAAAAATGTCAAACTTCTGCCTTCAAGTACACATTTTTAGCTCCACAGTAACTGGCAGAATTGGGAAATATGGCTGAAAGATAATAACCGATTTACAACGGGTAATTGTTTTTAGAAATGTAATAATAAAGCCTGGAAGACTTAAAGTTAGAGGCTAAAATAAATAAAACATACGGGGAAATCCTAGTGAAGACCGGGAAGAAATTAACCCCAAACATGAAGCAAAATATGCACAGGAAATATTTAAAAATGACAGTAATATCCTGGAGGGACAAGTGCTGACCTCAATCCACAATCAAAAATTGCTGTTAAATCACACTGCCAGAGTTTGAAAGGGAAAAAAAGGAAATATTTGCAATGCCCTGATGTTCACAGCTGACAAGGACCTATCCACATACTGTACACTCACGGTTGTAATTTTTTAAAATCAATTTAAAGAGATTTGTTTTTAATTTGACATTGAAGTCTTTTTCAGCTTATCAACTTAATTGATATTAATAATAATAATAATAATAATAATAATAATAATAATAATAATAATAATAATAATAATAATACATTTTATTTCACGGCGCCTTTCAAAACACCCAAGGTCGCCTTACAGGTAAACAAGCAATAACAATATATGTACATTATATCTCAACACAACTTAAAACGCACATACATCTTAGAGATATTAAAATAAATAGAAAATCGTAAAAAGGTTGGAGGGAAGGCCAGTTAGAAGAAGAGCGTTGCACTAATCAATACGTGAAGTAACCAGTGCATGGATGAGAATTGCAGTATTGTTCTTTGAAAGGGAGAGACGAAGGCGACTGATATTACGCAAATGAAAATATGCAGTACATGTAGTATTATTAGTATGGGCTTCAAATGCAAGTGTGCTATCCAGAATAACACCCAAACTCTTAACCTGTGAAGAGGGATAAATGGGATGTTGATTGATGTCCACAGAGACACAGACACAGATTTTTTTAGTATAGATTTTCTGTGATTCAAAGTCATAAAAAAACAAAACATGAACAAAGTCCAAAAGGGCTAAATACTTTTTATGGGCCTCTTTAATAAAAGAAGAAGGTGACTCCTTTTGGAGGGCCGAGCCAATAGGTGACATCAAGGAGCTGCTGTAGGTTGGGCCAACATGTTTTGGAAAAAAAATAAAAAAATCAATATTCAATATTTTTGAATCACCATGGAGGCTGCAATAAAAACTACTTGTACTGGGAGAGCAGCTGGGTAGAAGTTTTGCACAAACCGGCAGGACTGGATTTCTTACATTAAATATTTCAGGGTTCAACTAATATTAAAGGATTCTGAAAACAGCTATGCATTAATGCAATTTCTTTTTACAGACTGTCACAGCAGAAAATGATGTACAGATCCTAGAGCCGCTCCCTTGTTTACCCACTCTGAACAAACTGAACACTTCCATGCACAACTTTGACATCCATAACTGGTGTTCTTGACTATTTGACAGTTGGTTTTAGCCGAGCTGTAATCTCTAGGATGTCAGCAAATAGTTTAAAATAAACATTTGTATAGCTAACAGTAGAAGAAGATTTTTGATGCTTTGTGACTGACACGTGACAAATCTATAGGAAGCAATTTAATGGAGATTCCATCATACAGTTTATTCACTCAACCTATATATAAATCTTGAGGAATAATTGAGGGCATGCCCTCATTTTCAATTATGTTGAGAGTACAATTAAATCAGAATAAATACAGAAAATATAATTAACGAGAAAACAAACAGACAACAACAGAACACAGTTAAAACAGTAATGTACAAGAGTGGAGTAGCTTGTAATCATAGTTTTAAATTGACCTATAGCTACAATTGTCTTCATTTTTAATGTGTGCTGCAAAAAGTGTGTGCAGCACAAAAACTAAAAGCAGTTTCCCCAAATTTAGCGTTTGCAAGCGAGACTTCGAGACTTAGCCAATTACTTGAACAAGTCAAATAATGACTATAGGACCAGTTTAATAAGGAAGTGATATATTGTGGCAAGTTGCATTAGGGGCTTTATAAATAAATAGAAACCAGTGCCTGTCACGTCTTACGGTTAGAGATGCCCACCCAACCTTCACAAGATGCAGTGATGAGTAGAATAATGTCAAAAAATCTTAGAGCGGCGTGATAAACTGTATCTAAGAGTGAAGGTAGGGGTGTGTCAGCGCCATCGATTCCAAAAGCCTTTGTTTTTGCACGCCCAGACTGGAGCGCAACCCTGGCGGTTTCAAACGGAAACGGGGCTAGCTGCGTTTCCAAACGTATCTGTTTTTGGGGCTCGAAAATGCTGCAGTATTGTGGAAGCAAGGTTCTAAATGCAGGAAACCTCATGCGTTTAAAATGAAAACGAAGTAGTCTGGATGCTGCCTAAGACGAGTTGGAGGCGAAATAACCATAGATTTCTGAGCTCTTTGTCCTTTGACATAAACTCATTTAAAAATGTCTTCATGCGGTCTCGTTTGGAAAGTTTACAAACTTTGAGTGGTGGGCCGGGGCAACGTCATCATTAAAATGTGAGCGTTGTCGAATGACGTCATTACAATTTTCTTCCGTCAACCGATAACTATTTACAAGGTAGGTCAGGGCCTTCCTCAATTTTGCTGTACACAGCAGCTTTCCATTTGGGCCTCAAAAGACTTTGTACCTGGATTTGGTAATCATGTCCTCTCTACAGCCTTCACATATGTTACGATATGGGGTAAAACCTCTAACGCGCTCTGCAGCACAGGCGCATTTTCAACACCCCTTGCAAAACTTAAGTGGGATTGTGGGAGCTGATGGTCCAGTGATGAAGTAAAGTAGTTCTCCCTTGCGGGCTGAAATGAGGAGCCAAGTCATGTCTGCAAACATAGCTGGACTTTGTTGCCTCACATGCAAAGGTCTTGGCTGGGAACTTCGCTGAGAACAGCTCACCTAAGAGTAAAACAAGAAAAAGATTGAAATCAAACACTTACTGTGTCTCTGTTTCAAGCCTGTGTGTGATGCTGTGCCACAGAGAGATAACTTGAAAACAAAAATTACATCTTCCTAAAAAGAGCTTCATGTGACAGGTGACAGTTTATAAAACATGCCACTCAACTGTGCGTTCACTAGTGGAAAGAGTAGTGAGACTCCTTCGTATTCAGACACCACAATACGTCTATATACATACAGTATATCTATACATATGTATGTATGTATGTGTGTGTGTTTGTAACACAGCTAGGGCACGAGGACATAAATATGTACTAGCTTGGAGAACAACCTCTGAGCCAATGAATGTGCAGAACCATCCAAACCCATTTTATAATACAATAACATAAGAGCCAGTAAAAAGCCATATTATGGCAATAATCTGTAAGTAGCCTAAACGTACAAATCTATCAGTACACAGGAATTATACAAATTGTTAATGCAATGTTACATATAGATTTTGCTAGGAAATATAATTTTGGTTCAACAAACGCATGTTAGTTTTATCTCCATCACAGCTAAAGAAAAACGCCTGCCAACTATCAGCTACATGATTCTGATGCTCTCATAATGTTTGGCATGTGTAGCTATGTTGAAACAGACAGTACAGATTTTAATTGGGATGAGTCAGTGCTAGGTAAACATGTTCACGTACTAACCAGACCTGCCAAGGTTGGAGAACAATCGAGAACATGTAAATATTTATCTTTTTATTCAAAAATGATTGTCAATGCCAAAGGAAATATTTAAATTAACACATTAACTTCCTGTTTACTTAAATTATTCCAGTTAAAGTTGGGAATTTCTCTAATGTTACAGTCAATATATTGCCGTAGCTATGTACATACAGCAAAAGTCGACTGTAACAGATCCACATCTGTTTATAGGGATGGGTATCATTAGGATTTTATCAATACTACTACTCTTATCCATGCTGATTATGGGCTCTTTTTCATTACTAAATAATTGCTTTTTAAAAATTATATTATTTAAAAAAAGAATAAATTCAGTACAGGATTAGAATTGAATATTTTAAATATAACTAAATGTCGTTTCTAGAGAAGCAACAGTTATGGTTACAACAGCAAAGTCGCTATACAAACGCAATAATACCTCACTGGAAACAAATCTAAAATGTTAACAAAATTAATAATATTCCTGACATCAAAATACTGAGCGAGGTTTACAAAGAATAAAGAACCCAGGCATCAGTCAGCATGAGTGCTTCCTCCTGTCCTCGTCCTCCTCCCTCTGCTGCTGGTGTAATTCACTGCCTGCAGGCAAAGCTTGTAGAGGGTTTGTCTCAGCCAGCAGTTGATACGTGGCAAACTAAGTTAAACAGTTGGACTACATAGAGACAGCTTTTTTCGTTTGAGGTTGTTTTTAATAATTCGCTATCATCCTAACCAGCAGGCTGTGGTAAAGATAACGGCAATGACTAAGGGACTGCGGACCAAGCAGATTAAAATCTCACCTTTCTACATCATGTTCATGCTTGCTGAACAGGTGTAGCCCATTTAAAAAGTGCTGGCTTAACTCTCGAAGGTTTTATTGCACTTACACTAATGTAGTTGTCGTCAACTCGAGTAATCTTCGCCTCTGTGTCTCCACTTAGTTTAAAATGTTAAAAAGTACCATAAAAAGAACTGTTGACATCCAAGCTTACAGTGAAAAATCTAGCCAACTACTGAACGTTAGTAAGTTAACTAACCAAGTTTGGCTGTTGGATTCCCTTCTGCACATTACCCACCTGCTTTAAACTTGTGTGATGCTCCATGGATAGTCAAAGTTGCTTCTCCCATGGCATGAACTTTGACTGATTTGCTGCAGGCTCTCCATCGGGCCGTATAGATGTCCCGCAGATCTTTCAGAAGCCAGTCTTTGCAAATTTCTTTAGTGAGCCAAAGCTCTTGGAATTGACCTTTTCCAGGCATATCTTAATGTCAGCTTCTCGCTTGCTTGCCGTTGTTCAACCTACATCATTTGACTTCAGTCACTATCACAACATTTTACTAATGTTAAGTAAAAATCTAATCTGTTTCTATTCTTGCACAAAATATATAAATTCAAGCACTTTCAATGACCAATGTCAATTTATGTCTATTTTCAAAAGCTTTCAAACCTTGATATTCTTTTCTCAAATTCACATGCTTTCAAGGATTTCAGTTTGCTCCAACATGAAGCACTACAGTTTGGACTGATGGAGTCTGGTCAAGGACACCCTGCAACATATGGCTGATGTCTGACGCCAGTGATCCAGGGTGGCAATGGGTCACACCTCCGGTCCTGGAACAGTGAGCAGGCTAACTCACCAAGATAGCCTGGCTCTGTCCAAAGATCGAAACATCTGCCCACCAGCACCTCCATTGCTCACCGATTAACACTATTGATGAATAGTGTTAATTGGTAAGATAAAATATAACTCTCGCTTTTGACCCGCCCACTCTTTTAAAAGTATGAATGAGACGCTCCTTTCTCTTCACATTCTTGTTTGATTTCAGGTCTAATGAATCCTAAAGATTATATTACTTTGATCTGAAAGTGCATAAATGTATATAATCCACCCCCCCCCCCACCCACACTGCCTGGTGTGACTTTTCTCCCAGTTTTCAATTGTGCCCACCTTGGTGATGAAGCAGACACAGAGGATAACTGGTGTGTTAAGTTTATGATTGGGTCCACAAATCATGGCCTCATGGGAACTTCACCATAGCTAAATATTGCCTTGGCAAATAGAGGGAGTGACTAAAGCTCCTGATAGCATGTCATTATAAATGACAAAGGGATATTGCTTCAAAATCCCTTCCAAGAATTACATGTCAGTTTGTTTTGAAGGCCAAGTGTCTGTTTTACTGAGGCCAGCGTATTTGTTGTATTGTTTGCAATGGGAGTGCTGCGTTTACACTCTGCTACAAACGGCAGCAGCGTGATGAGACGCTATTTTGTGCTGAGCACTGAGTGTTCGCGTTTTTTTTCTGGAAGTTGGAAAATGTGGGGTAAAACGCTACGCTCGTCACTGTCACTTTTTACCCAGCCGTCCAATCACAGTGGAGGGGGGGGGGGGGTGAATACCACAAACACCAACAGTCACATCCTACATGTAGGCTATAATTGCTGAACAACTACAACAACTGAGGAGAAATTATTACTGCTGGTCTCTAAGTATCCATGTCAGTACCGGCTTACATTCCCGGACTACCACAATGTCAATATGAAAAACAATTCTTGGATGAATGTTTTCTTCTCTGTGGGTTTATCAGGTAAACACCAGTCAGCTTGAGTCACTTCCGCAGATATTCTGTATCATACCAACCAAAGGGTCTCAGCCTCTCAAGGCTCAAAGCTGGGCGTTTTCAGAAGAGCACCTGGCGTTTTCAGCTGGGAATAAAGGATTTGGTGGACACACGGCCGTATACCCCGCCAGGCGAGGCCTAACAAACAAAATCCACAGGTTTGTTCTCTCCCTCTTTCTTACCGGAAAACGTAGTCGTGAGCATCAATCTCCTTCCCCATTTTAGAGCCATTGAGGATCCCCCCAGTGCCCACCACAGCACAGCGCACACACCCGCCACTGCCTGGCTTTGGAAGGAGTAGTGGCTCTTTTGGCTTTGGGATCATCTTCACTGAAGGCATCAAATCTGCAAACCAAGAATTTAAAAAAAACATGAACAAATGCACACACAAGCTGCAAAACAGTTTACAACAAGAAAGCTTTCTGCAAGCAAAACTCACAAATTGCTCACTTGCTAATGGCTTGCTGGTCGCTTACAAGTGTTAGCAAATGTGTTATACTTACACTCAAAAACCTGCTGGGTTAAAAAAGAACCCAGCGACCGCAGATAGCGATTATGAAATACCGTGTCAGCACACTTGTCTCACGCAGACACAAACAAACACCTACCGTTATACTGATATTCCATGAAACCAAAAGGGTTGTTAAAATGTGAAAGTCGGTTCCACTCGCTCATGTTCATATTGTCTTTGTGCAGAAACAAGCGTATGTTGGGAAGGAAAGCCTTCAGGAAGCTCTCATCCTCAGACTTTCGCAGAGACTGGGCACATGTCTGAGAATGAAAGATAAAATATTCAATTATGAAATAATTGTATCAGGAAAAAAATATATAAAATATGAAATGTGATTTCCACCTTGTTCATCTGGCTAAACCCATAGTTTTAATCGAGGCCTCATACAGCTGAAGAAACAGCAGGTAAAATCAGGTGACAGAAGTCAGACAGGTAGAGAGATGTCAGGCAGAAGTCAAATCATTTTTAACTGGTTGTAGTTAGAGATCGTGATGCTGAGTGACAGCTTTAAAGGGAAAAGCAAACATCTAACCCATGCAGGTCACACCAACTGCACACAACGCAACGCACGGCTGCACAGACATCCACCAGGATGACCCACTCCCACAAAGTTAATACATTTATATTTTTTGTGTCCCATTTTGTCATAACTTGCTTACTGTCTGTCTTGGTGGGGCATCCTGGTTATAAACATCCTCAAAATCCCACAGAGGAAGCTTCTTGAAGTCTTTTTTTGAGAGAACGGGCATGGGAGTCTCAGCCACAGCACCATGGGTAGAGGCTCTCATTTGATCAGTTTCTAGCTTGGTCACTGGGTTTGTTTTTGTGGAATCAGGCATTTTTGCTTTATGTGTTGTGGTAGACACGGCAGGCGGCGGGGTCGAGTTTCCTTTTTTAGCCCAGAGTTCAATGTAACGCTCAAGCAAACGGTCTTCATCTCTGTTGTTTCCTGAGAAATCAGTCCAGCTGAGTCGGAAATTTGACAAAAGAGCAATAGATTCAACATATGAGAATTGGCAAGTGACTTTAATAAATCTACTGTACCTGGAAATGTGCTGATACACATTTCTTTGAAGAACTAATTTACCCGAAAATATTACTGATTAAAAATGTTTAGTGCTAAGTTCCCTTCTTTATCCCTAATGTTTCTCCAGAATAAATACAAATACAGCTTACCTGATGCTTGTTGCTAAATATTCCCATGATAAAATAGTAAGTACAGTGGAAACTGCGATCACGAAGAGCAAAGAAAAAATCCTGGAGGTTTGGACCACCATCCCTGGGAACTGGAGGCTCTGCTGTTAATTATTAAATACAGAGTGTTTCCTTATTGCTCTCCCTCCTAGATGTTGTGGCTGAGGTACTTGTCACCAGAAGTACACACACACACACCTCCCCCTAATGATATATTATGTGGTTCATTACACGACAAAGTTAGAAGTAATGCAGTAGTAACTTTATAGGATTTAATGAAGATGAAATTTAATTGAAAAAGATATGTAATAGAAAAACACAAACAATTTGTCCTGTATGCTGTTCGGACCTTATTTGCACATTGGTAGAAAATCCTGTTCTGGACTGAAAAGATCCTTCTGGTTTGGATTAGTCTTCATGTGGATGAAAGGTGGATGTGACAGCAACAAAACAACTGTAGCAAAGTAAAGGTCTAAATGCATTAAACTGACTATATTGAATGACCTTAGTTTTGGTGAAAGGGACGAGCAGGTTCACACTCACTTCCGGCTATCAGAATAAAAAGTCAGCTATCATATTAATCAACAGGATCTAACTTACGTTAAATAATTTTTACCGGGGGGACCACATTGTTACACAGACAAAATCTTGACAGTCATTTATAATAAATATATTAATTCATTAATTAATTTTTCTAGTTACAATTCTTGACCTGCAGTACTTGCTTTATGTTTTCTTATACTTCTTTATATTTCTACAATTACTACTGCAATAAAGCTGATTCTGATTCTGATTTAAACAAAGGCACAAACTGAGCAGAGACCATTATATATGCTGCAAATTCACACCTTTAATTGTTTTATCTTGTCTCCTTTTTCTTTTAGTAATTTGTTTTTACACTCTCATAGGACTTATTTCTCTCCATTGCTACTATCTGAACAAGTGTTTTTACTCATTCCTGTGTCAAAGACGTCTCTTCTGGCAGAACCAATAGAGACAGAACTCTTTGTGGAACATAGCTCTAATGAGTCAGCAGGTGGTGCTGTTTGTTTCAATAACTTTCAGGGACATCTCTTGAATCTTAATCGCTTTCCTAAATGTTGCTCATCTCACAGTTCAGAAGCTGATTTAATCATTTCTTGGGTTTGATTTGGTGGTGGCGAATGCACCAAAAGATGTGGTTCAAAATACAGTAATAATCAATTTAATGACGAATACCTTAGTTTTAGTAATTCAAAAGTTTTTTTTTTATCATTAAATGAAGAGAACATCTCAAATAAAGATAGTTCTCTTGGGTCATCAAATTCAAATAATTGTATTTATTTTTTTACCTATTACATCTAGACTGTTATGTTTAGGCTCTGATGTAAATATATCAAACAACCCCTTCAGACATGACTGTCTCATTGCTTTATATTTAGGTCTGACTCCTCTCCAAACCAGGCAAAGATAAATGGTATCCAGACAATCTGAAACCAATGTCACTTTTGAAATAAAATGAAGAATTTAGTCCACAAGCATCCACTAGCAGTTATCAGGAACAGGTATTACAAAATAATATTTGTCAAGGTCAGAATGGCAAACAACAATTCATAACAAAACGAGACTCGCTGTGTTTTTGATGGATTATGAGCAACTGATTGAATATTTCTGGTACGTAATCGTCGTAGAGTTTTACAAAGGATTTTATTTAATTGAACACATGGCTATTTTTTTTCAAACAATGACACTTGTTTGTTTTGGCCATGGTTTACGTCAGCTGATGAAGACATCAACAGTTACATTTTGCCCCCATTTGACACCACTAATTGATTTGTTGTAAAGCGTGCAGGTTGTCAAGGGTACCTTTCAACGCCAAATCTGTTTTCTGCAGTAACAAAGAGTCTACGGCCATGCTGTTGGCTCTTTGGTGCTATACAGCAGCGTTTTGAGCTAAATGCTAATATCAGCATACTAACATGCTCACCAATGCAATGGTAACATGCTAATGTTTAGCAGTTAATGCTTACCATTAGGATGTTAACATTTGATAATGCTAATTAGCACTAAACACAAAGTACATATGATGGAAATCTGGGAATGTCATTAGTTTTGCAGGTATTTGGTCATAAACCAAAGCATTGGAAAAAATAAAAAGTTTGACCTAATGGTGGCGCTAGAGGAAATGTCAGTAAATCACCAGTCAGTAACGCTCATCATCTGGGCATCATGGATATCTGTATCACATTTAAATGCAATCCAGACACTGTTTGCAGAGATATTTCACCAAAAACCAAAAACGTCATCCTCTGTCATGTTTGCAGCGGCGCTGCCCTGTGAGAACCACGTGTCTCTAATAAGTCAACTTTTCAGAAAGCTCAGAAAAACAGCCCTGTTTTCAGCTTTGTGACGATGCATTTATTCCAGGAGGGTTTGAAATAGTTTATTCAGCTTAAGAAGCAAGAGAATTTCAGTTTATCAGAAACATTCACCACATTTGTAGATATGTGGTTTTCACTGGACGTTGTAAGCTGATGTGTAACTAGTAATTAAAGCTGTCAGACAAATAAAACGTTTAAATATTTGCTTCTGAGATGTAATGGAGTAGTACATTTGCGTAAAATGGAAATACTCAAGTAAAGTACAAGTATTTCAAATCTGTATGTATGTACAGGACTTGAAAAATGTACTTAGTTACATTCCACCACTGCTCTTAAATTCATGTCATGAAACGTTGCTCATATCATCAGCTATCAGCTGATTGCACACTGTAACTGACTGCGATTATCTAAGAATAATGGAGCTTTCTTCATGAAGCTACACACAGTATAGGTGTTGCTCATTGTTCAAAATTTCTTGTGTTACACAAATACTGTTAGTTAAGTTGCAACAGGTGAGCTAATCCCACATCAGATCAACATCAAACCGCATTCCTTCAAATCAAAACATGTCCAAACAAGAAAATATGAACAGAAAAACCTGCTGCTGCTGCTTCCTTGTACGTTGATGGTGATTCTGTTTTATGTGACGGTGCATGACAAAGGGACATTTTTAGAAAGGGCAGGGCAGACTGATAAACTGATAAAGAGATACTCAGAGACCAATGATGTGTTTGAATGTAGATTGCAAAATGTTTCCACACACATTGCCCTCTAGAGCAACCTGATGTTTTTATGCTTGTGACTCATAATACGAAGCAACGACTACCTGTGACCCTTTAAAGGGTGTGATTAGCCCTTATTAGACGGTTTTATTTGAAATAACGGTGCAGTATTACACAAGAAGAAATTAAGCACAGGTTTGAAATTTCTTATTTCCTGCACAATTGATCGTCTCACCCCTCAGACTCATCTCGTCCCCACCGCCAGGTTAGGAACCACTGCAGTATTATTTGTGAGACTCAGTCTGGCTATTCGATAAACAAATCCATTCATAATGACAAACAGTAAGATGAGTGTTGGATCTTATGGATTTTTAGCAACTGATCGAAGACGACGGGAATGTTGTTGATTTAATTGAACTGGCTTTTATTTTTCAAACATTGGCATTTCTTTGGTTTAGGCTTTGTTGTAAGTCAACCCAGTCTGATTTCTTCCCAGATACTGGATGATGCAACTTTGTACACAACAACAAAAACAAACAAAAACACCTTGGAAAAATTGCTATAAGGAAGGAAGTTATATATATATATATATATATATATATATATATATATATATGGACTCACTGTAAAACCAGTGAAGCAAAGAAAGTATTTGAACTGTTAAATTATAAACTTGATACCTTTTGTGATTCCTTCATTCCCACATTTTCAAAAGAAATTTTACAACAAATTGTACAATAAACTGTAGTTTCCTTTCGTATGTTTTGTCATCTTGTTCAGCTTCATGATGTGACATGAATTGTGATGCCTGAACAATGAAAAACAAGCCACAAAAAGCACTCCCAACACAATGAATCAGTCTATCATCACAGACTGTTTGGAGTACAATGCTCTTCCTCAGACTGTCCATTCTCACACAAACGTGTACTGTCTATGACCTTGCTGCCAGGGAAAGATAGACATCATGGGAAAAAATTGGCCCCATAATACTGAGACGCACTTCCTCCAGGTTGCTGTAGTTTCTGTGTTGTGCATGACTTGTTTGCTGTAGCATTCTGATACGTGACAAAAGGCACATGACAACTGGTTTCAGCACCTAGCAAACAGATTACTCACTCATTTTGGCAGATTTCAGAATGTGTGTTCCAAGAATCACCTGCAGCCGACTTCCTTCTTGCCCAAATTTCTGTGTCTGTGTTGCTTCCAGTGGTGGAAGAAGTATTCAGATCTTTTATTCAAATATAAATGTATTCCATTAGAAGTTAAAGTCCTGCATTTTATTAGGTCAAGTAGAAGTATTTTCAGAATAAAAAGTATTCATTTTGCAGCAGATTGTCAGTGTGACATGATTATAAAAATATGATTAGATTATTATTATATTATTACATGCCACCCCGTTCTCAGATTCATTCAATCTTCGTTCAGTGAATGTATGATCCTTAGGTTTGTTAGTTATTACAAAGATCCTTTCAGGTCTCAGGTCGTTGCTACGGTGGTTGCTATGGACGCTGATATGCACATGCAGGCCGTTGTGTTGTGGGCGGATTTGGTGCATTGGACTCCTGTTTTGGGCTGTCTGCCATCATTTGGGTTGACTTTCAGAGAACATAGCCATAACTTGCAGTGTTCCCAATCATTGAATGCAGGGCTCCAGACCAACGTTTTGCATCGGTGGTCCTGGTGGGCCTGACTTTTTCATTTAGGTGCACCAGTAAATAATTTAGGTGCACCTAGGGCTGGATGATTTGGCCTACAATTTCGGACTGATGGTTACAGTAGGGATATATCAAGGTATATTCGCTTTTCTTAAAATTTCAATATAAATGCTTCTGAATGGGTAAAGGACTGGTTTGGCAACTGCATGGCAGCTATTACTGTACTCTTAACTGTATTATTACACTGTACCTTCTAATTAGAGAACCTTACTTAAAAAAAGCATGCAAACCAATTGCTCTAAAAAAAACTAAGTAGGTATTTGTTCAACTTAAGTAAAATGGAATATGTATTGCATGTTGTACTAACAAATGCTTATTTAGTGTAGTATACTTACACCTGAGTTTGAGTGACTAAAACAAAACCCTGTATAGAGTACTTCATTTACTTTACATGTAGTATTTCAAGTTAAATATACTGTGTGTATTGCAAACACATTTATTTAAGTCAGGCTAACTAATGTGACAGTTCCTGCAAATAAGAATTTCTCAGTTGTATTTACTTGAACAGCAATCTGATTTACTTGTTAAAACCATGCAAACCGTTTGCCATAAAAAGACCAAGTAAGTGTCACTTGTGTAACTTAAGTGCTTCAAACATCCAGTATACATTAATGAAAAAAAGGTTCCATTCTCCTAAAATGATCCCATGTACAGTTACACATAATAAATCAAGGTAGCGACACAGTTCAAATTTCAATTATAGGCATTTTTTATTTTTGTAACTTGTACAACACCTGTTACTGCTCCTTTGAAGTTGTGATTCACGCCAACAATACTCTTTTAATAACTGAACTTGCTGTATCACAACCATTTTGAAACACAGCAAACATGGATTCCATGGATGCATTTTTTAAACCATGAAGCAATAGGGGGAGCTTAAGTGTGACAGGCACAAAAGGCTGAAAACAGGGTTGGTGCGCACAAGTTGGCTTTGGTATCATTACATCTCTAAAAGTCACAAAGCACCTTCAGTTTAATTACTATTGACATATTGTTCTGGTTTAAAACAACTTTAAGAGAATGTGTGCAGCTATTGTCATGGTAACTGGCTTCTGTATACCACCATTGAAATGACAATATAAAACATAAGCCCAACCAATACTGAATTTTCTGGGCTCCTACCAACAAAATAACATACAACAACAATATACTGGCTGAGATTTTTTTTTGGTTTAAATAAAAACATTTAGTAAAACATCCAATAGAAATCTACCAGAGGTTTTATATTTTACAGTGAAACAATAAATTTGGCTTCTTCAGAATAACAATCTGAAACACCAAATGCTCAGCTATGTTACGCTGCTCTGCCAACTCACTGCTATAGATGTGAGCTTTTCAAATTTGTTTTTTTGGTGCTTTGAGAACCACATGCGAAGTGCCCTATAGTCCCATTATATGCCAAAAATGCAGACATCTCTACGGCTGATATCTCCAAAACTCGGCAACTCACACCAAAAACAATCTATGTGGATAAATAGCACTACAGGTAGGAGGAAGAATATGTATTTTTGATTTTGGGGTGAACTGTCCCTTTAAGTACAATACTTGAGTAAACGTACATAGTTACATTCCTCCACTGTTAAAAACTGAAATAAAGTGCCTACAAGGAGTTGAGCAAATGTACTTTCCAACACTAGTACGTTTTGCCACAATTGGCAGTTAGCGTTTTTTACAGACTGTAAACAGAAATTCTATTTTATATAATCTACATTACCCCCTAAAATAAGTGCATTTTAACCTTACATGTAACTGCTATTCCATGTTGTAATGCTGTTCCCACAGGTACTGCACATTGCCTTCTTAATATCTACAGATGAAGATGTGTATTGGTATATTAAGTGTGTTGTTGTTACACAACTGTGTAGCTGCAGGGCAGCTTTGTCAGTTTGATGACAATATGTAATGCAACACATCGTCTTTAATTAGAGGACCAGCCTCACTTTGTTCCCTCTTACATTTTTATTAAATGACACTTTGTTGGCTCCCTTCTCTATATGGACTCTTTCCTGATTTGCAACTACTGCGTACTTTCATGAGTACTACCAACCAGGAAGCAGTGCCTTTAATCTCAAAATTATAAAGACATGAGAACAATACTAAACCACACACACACACACCCTTGTGGCACTATCTTCGGGGGGACCTGTCACTGACATAATGCATTCCCTAGCCCCTAACCCTACCTTAACCTAACCCTAACCCTAAAACCAAGTCTTAACCCTCAAACAGCCCTTAAAACTAATAGGGTCCAGCATTTTGGCTTCACAAAGCTGTCGGGACCCCACAAGTATAGTGGGCTCCTGGTTTTTGGACCCCGCGAATACAGTAAAACAATCCACACACACACACACACACACACACACACACACACACAGATACTGTATACAGTACATTTAAATGTATCTGTGCATCATTCCCAGAATGTCAGTGCAATGCAACACTGTACATCGAAGCAATAAATAAAAGCATAAAAAGCAAGTGCAATAAATCATCTCTAACTTCCACATGTATTTATATTACCATATTTTTGCTTACCATCTCACTTAATAAATAAATGGAGAATGATTGAGGAATCACAAAAGTCTACTGCATGAAAATGTTTCAATATCTCCAAAATGAAACCTCTCTTTCAATTCACAATTGCTTCTATTTGTGACTCGCGATCTAGTCAGAGCCCTTTGTCATGATCCTCTGCAACTGATAATTATTAAATCCCTACACTTTGTGAAATCTGCATTAGTATTATCACTGCTGCTGGTTGCTGTTTCTTCCCAGAAGTCACGTTAGCTAGCTAGACGAATGTGTAAAACTGTATGGCAAGTGTGCAAGTACACCATATTGCTTCCAAGGACAGTAAACAAAAAAGAATACGATTTTAAAAAAAAGTAAACGACCTAAGTTCTTGATGCCATGCTCAGTGTATCAGTGGTGCGTCGGTTTTTCTGTCCCTGTTTCCGAGTCCGTTCTTTGATATAGCCTCAGTATTTTGCTGTCGTGTAATTTTTTCCACACGTTCATCTCCAGGATTAAGTCGTGGTTTGCGAAGAAAATGACATCGGTTTTAATATTCTTCTCGACATAGTAGTTAGAGTATTTCTTGTAGTCCTCGGTCATGAATCCATATGCGCTCACCTGGGAATGACAAAAACAGAGAACAGGGACGATTCACACCAGGAAAAGATCCGTTAAAATATTAATCTCTTGCTAAGAGTTAGATGAGAAGATCGATACCAAAATCATGTCTTTCTGAAGAATTGGAAGCTACAGCCAGCAGACGGTTATCTTAGCTGAGCATAAAGACTGGAAACAGAGGTAAACACCAAGCCTGGCTCTGTCCAAAGGAAACAAAATCCACCAACCAGCACCTCTAAAGCTCACCCCAGTAAAACCATAAATTGTCGTTTTGACACTTTGGTTTTTATACAGATTAAACATACAAGATGTCAATAAGTGAGCTTCAGACATGCTGGCAGCTGTTTCCCCCTGTTTCCAGTTATTTTGATAAGCTAAGCTAACTGCCTGCTGGCTCCACATATATATACATATATTGGACAGACATGAGAGTGGTATCAATTTTTTCGGCTAACTCTCAGCAAGAAAGCAAATAAAAAGTATGAACTCTTCTTTTAAGAATTGCGTTAAAAGTCTGTATGCATTACTGTACAACCGTCATGTTTATAGAGGCGTGGACACCTATAGATGGCATTTGGACAAGTTTAAGTAATATTAACTTACAGTGTCACAGGTGTGCAGAGCCAGGAAGACAGCAAATGCCCCATTGGTTGGTCGGACTATCGCCCAGTCTGACTCATTCAGATTCGCAGACTTTAAGAACCTGTGGGCAATGAACAATGTCAAATGAACATATGAACAGTGAAAACAAGTCTTTTACCAATAAGACAAGACTACAGACTCCAAAGTGACTGTAAAGTTAAAACAGCTATATTATGACCTGAGACTTTTAATGTTTATATGGGATACCAAGTCAAGTCTTTATTTTAGCTGTTAATATTATTCTTATCTGTTGCTTTTATTATTCATCATCATCATCATCATCATCAACTTTTATTTCAGACTCATAGTCCATTTAGAAGACACAGACACAACACGCATCAAACATTAACAACAAAATTAAAATTATTGTTTGTAATGTTATTAAAACATTTGTACTTATTGTTCATTTTCATTTTTGTTTTAAGCTTTTAATCCTGATTTTTTTAAGCACTTCGGGCTGCATCTCTGCATGACGTGCTATGCAAACAAAGTTCTTATCAACATTGTTGTAAAACCATACAAAGTAAAAAAGCTCAGGTTGGACTGTGAATCTGGGTTGACCTGTTCCGCACGTATCTGAGGAAATCCTGGTGCAGAACGTAGAAGCGGCTCTCATTGTACTGCCCGCCATAGTACGCTCGTGGCCTGTAGGGTTAAAAAACAAAAAGTAAAGTTTCACAAAGTACACAGTATGAGTTTTGCCTCTGGAATGGCAAAATTAAATCACCTGATGTTTGAAGGGAGTTTTCTGGCTGAGCCACACAGGAGCGTACGGTGTATCTCGTGAATGTTTACTGTGACTTTTAATCTCTATAAAATGTACTTACTGACACCTGCTTGCCTTCTTCCATTTGTTTAGTAACTCATCAGTAAAATGAATTTAAAAAGAAATGTTCACTTGCAACACATATTAGACCTGGTGACACATTGTTTCCAGGCCCAATCCAATATGTTCCAGCACTTGTGTCCATGTTACCCTCTACTAAAAATATATATAGGGTTGTTATTCACCATTCGTTGTAATATAGGCCAGCAGAGACCTTTTCTCCTTTGAAAAGACCATCGAGCCAATTGAAATCGTCCATCCCCTCAGGAATCATCACGTATATTATACCCTGCCGAAAGGAAGAGGACGACAGATGAGTGTGTATGTGTGGGGTAAAAACCGTTACAATATTACACTCTTGTCATTCGAGTTGGAGTACCTCATCATGAGGGGCAGATGTGTATCCGTACTTCTCGAGCATATACAGCGACGTAGTGATGGCGTGGGCCGTGTGAATGTACACCGACGTTCTGTTTCCTACGTCTTCCTCGTAACCTTTGACCATTGCACCGTTCATCCTGCCACACAGACAGATCGAAACGTGACAGTGGCCTGTATATAATTATGCATGTATGCATTATGTATACTTTACATTTTATTTACGTTGTTAATTTTTTTGTCTATATTTTTAGGGCTGTAGCTTTGTCTCTGATATTTTTAGCCATGCCACTTGAATTCACATTTAAGCACTCATGGTTGTTGATTTTGTCAAATCTTATTTGAATTTCACGTTTTATGAGAGCAAATGTGACTTTCATGCCATCAAAAATAAATAAAGGATAACATTTTTCTCCACTATCTTCTTTTTCCTGGCTGCGTGGAGACTTTGAAACAGTATTTAGACCTTTATGTTATGTTACAGAAAATACAGTAAAGTAAACATAAAAATCTAAATTATTACCAAAAATGTAAGACTTGGATTCATGATGTCAGTATTTCTAAAATCCTGACTGTTGCCCTGCTTATGTTTGTTTTGTTGTGCTACGTGCTGTGTGTGTGTGAATTAGGATGATGCGACAAACATCAACTGACATCAACTGGCTTCTTGTTTCTACTTGGTTTTGCCCACAGTCATTTGTACTTCCTGCTAAACAGGAAAGGTTAAATTTTTTTGGTTGGGTAGAAGGGGTCTTTGATGATTTGAGTTCTAACTCAAAAGGTGACCCAGCACTGCTGGGTACGAAGGCTTTTACAGATCATTTGTTCAGCTGATTGCTGATTGTCAGTTTGGAGGTTGTTCGGTCATCTTGGTTACATCAGTGTCTATGTTTACTGTGAACCTTACCTTTCATTTCGTAATAGTATGCAGTGACTGATAGTTCAAGGCGGATTAAGTAGTGGTGTTTGTCAAATAGAATTTCTCACTCTTACCGTAAACCTCTCTCACAGAGGAGGGTTTTTTTGTTGTTTGTTTGTCCTTGATATTAAGAACAGACAAATAGTACTGTCATGGTTTTGGGTTTGTGTTCTCTTAGTTCCTGTTTTATTTTGAATTAGTTTTCTTCTTTATGCGTTTGTATGGCTTCTGCTTCCTGTTTCTTGGTTCTCCTGCCCCAGTTGAGTCTGCCTGTTCGACTCTTAATTGCCTGTCTGTCTACCTGCCTGCCTGCCTGTACCTGTTTGCCAGTAAGACATTTAATGAACATTCAAGTCATTTTACTCCATCGGCTGTCTGCGTTTGGGTCCTTTTTCTGTTGTGCTGTTTGCCAATCTGTGACAAGTTCCAGTGATATTTCAACAATAGGTCTTTCTCACGGCAGACATTTTCAAATGTCATAGTAGGAAAAGCACAGGGTTACGTAATAACATTAACAATGGCTATAAATAATAAATTTAGGTGTGGCAGTTTTGGGCCTACTTTTGGGTATACCAGCATGATGAGTCAAAACATATGAGAACATTCACAAACCAAAGGCACAGCTTTGGGAGCATTTGCTTGGGGTTCAGTATCTTGCTCAAGGATACCTCGACTTATGGCTGGGGGATTGAACCGCTGACCTTCCAATTGGCAGGCAACCGTTCTACCACCAGGCCACAGCCATCAAGGACTGACCGAGAAAGTCACTTGAAATGACAAAATTGTTACTGGAACTTCTTGATGACAGTGACTGATATGGTAAACAGAGTTTCTGAACCAGAAAAATCTCTACAAATAGCCAAGTTAGCTGGTTATACAACAGCTAAAAAACCTCAAATGTAGACTAAACGGGGGTCATGGCACTGTTATGTGAAATATTTCAGGGTTTCTGCAGGATTCACCAAGTTGAATTTAAGACTTTGTAATGCTACATAGAATGCAATTTAATATTTTTTTAAGACCAAAGTATGAATTATTTATTATTATATCACATTTTTTCAGTACTTTACAACAGTATATAACAATTATTTTTAACGATATAATAAATTAAATTAATGTGACCTGGCCCCGGACATGGGGGCAGAAAATGGACGGATGGATTAACCAAAAATAAATCATTTTAGTTAAATTCATTGATATTTTTTCTAAAACTGACATTTGCCCATTATGAGACGATGAGCTTCCTAGCTTCTGACACTACTAGCTGGCAGCAATAATAGAAAATCTGAATAATTTCCATCTAATGTTTGTCAAATATGTGCGATATACTGCACTGTGAAAATGTTACAGAATTTTTAAACGGTTTCTTTTGGGGAAGCATTTTGAGATATGACGCCCTGTATGAAGCACTTTGTAACTTGGGTTTTGAAAATCTCTTATAATTATAATTATAATAATTATTTTAACCACCAGGTCTGAATGTCAGATTCATGACACACATTTGGCTGTGAAGCCAGCATTTATGAATATTAATGTGGGAAATGTTTACTAGTCTGAGCATTCAACACTCTGGAACTGTCTATTCATCCACCTGTAGGCTGCCTACTCATGTCTTTACCTTAAATATGAAGCTACAGGCAGCAGTCGCTTAGCTTAGCATAAAGGAAACAGAGGTAAACAGCTAGCCTGTCTCTGTCTGAAGGGAACAAAATCCTCTTGTTTGTTTAATCTTTACAAAAACCAAAGTGCAATTATGTATGGGACTTTTTCTTGAAGTTTCTGCTGGGTGTCTGGCAACCTCACGGTATGACAAGACTCCACAAAATCACTGCGCCTGTTCAAGCAGTAGTTTCCAGTGTGCCATGCTAAGCCAACTAGGTGCTGGTTGTAGTTTCATATTTAGTCAACAGATGTGAGAGTGGTATTGATTTTCTCAACAAACTCCCGGCAAGAAAGTGAATAAGTTTATTTCTTAAAATGTTGAACTTACATCTAAATAATGAGTTTTTTGGTATTTGTGGTGCTGCCTATTGGTCGAGCACAAAGTGCTTCGGCAGCCTATTCCCAAATAAAGACTTTGTGATGATTGGACAAATCAATAATGAGTTATGGCCAATTGCCTCTAAGTCCCACCCTTTGTGAAGATAATTTGGTTGATGTTTTTTGACCTATCTTGCTCATTTATAATAGAAACGTGTATCTCAAAAAGATTTCTATTGTTGATTTTCAAAATCCCTTCCAAGAATTACCTGTAAAATAGTTTTGAAGCCTCATGCCCCGCCAGGTGAGGTCTAACAAACAAAATCCACAGGTTTGTTCTCTCCCTCTTTCTTACCGGAAAACGTAGTCGTGAGCATCAATCTCCTTCCCCATTTTAGAGCCATTGAGGATCCCCCCAGTGCCCACCACAGCACAGCGCACACACCCGCCACTGCCTGGCTTTGGAAGGAGTAGTGGCTCTTTTGGCTTTGGGATCATCTTCACTGAAGGCATCAAATCTGCAAACCAAGAATTTAAAAAAAACATGAACAAATGCACACACAGGCTGCAAAACAGTTTACAACAAGGGAAGTTCTCTGCAAGCAAAACTCACTGGCATATTGCTAATAGCTTCCTGGGTGGTTGCTTACAAGTGTTAGCAAATGTGTTATACTTACAAACGATATTTCTATTGTAACAATGTATCAAATGACAATGTCAAAGTCTGGAAGGTACCAATTAAAATGTAATGTTTTATAACTAAGGTCACAATATATATCGAAAAGCTGAAACTTTAAAACTCCAGCAATTTAATTTTTGACAATCTGGGGGCCAGCAGAACAAACTGTAAGCATAACACTTACATACTCACCTCATAAAGTTGTTATGGGAAAGTGTTAGCAAACAGTTGCAATAGCATTCATTTTGCAGTTGTCTTTATTTCCACCTGAGGAATTATTGGAATATTCACTCTCCTTTTAGCTCTGTTTCGGTCCCCACCAACTCCTGAGGGAAAATATCTGGCCCACTAGTTGCTAACTTTGTCTCTCTGTGGTTGGATGCTGAGTACAGGTTTTTTTGTTTTTAGAGCCGTTTCACTGAAAAAGCTGCCCGCGGCTCATGACAGTGGTGAGAGTGAAAACAGTTGGGTTTTAAAGTACAGGTCCATAAAACCAAAGCAATAAGCTGAAAGATGCTCTCTGTAAAACTAAGGGTAACTGCAGATTCAGGTGATAATAGTCTGTGGTTTCGTTGCTGTGAGCAACCTCTTTCAGTAGTCATTTTATCTATTGTTAGGCTACTTTAAAAATATTTGTTAGAGCAGCTTTGAGTAATCTTTCTAATTATGAAGACATTAACAGCCAAAATGATTAGGAAACCTCACCCCATCATTATTTTCATAATTCAGGCATGTCAAATCGAGCAACATGGCTTTAGGTGTCACACTTTTGGTTATAGTACCAAAACAATGGGATGAGTAGCCTATTTTGGCAGTATCCCAAAGAAGAATACACGATAAATATGTCCTTTACCCAGCAACTGCACATAGCGATTATGAAATACCGTGTCAGCACACTTGTCTCACGCAGACACAAACAAACACCTACCGTTATACTGATATTCCATGAAACCAAAAGGGTTGTTAAAATGTGAAAGTCGGTTCCACTCGCTCATGTTCATATTGTCTTTGTGCAGAAACAAGCGTATGTTGGGAAGGAAAGCCTTCAGGAAGCTCTCATCCTCAGACTTTCGCAGAGACTGGGCACATGTCTGAGAATGAAAGATAAAATATTCAATTATGAAATAATTGTATCAGGAAAAAAATATATAAAATATGAAATGTGATTTCCACCTTGTTCATCTGGCTAAACCCATAGTTTTAATCGAGGCCTCATACAGCTGAAGAAACAGCAGGTAAAATCAGGTGACAGAAGTCAGACAGGTAGAGAGATGTCAGGCAGAAGTCAAATCATTTTTAACTGGTTGTAGTTAGAGATCGTGATGCTGAGTGACAGCTTTAAAGGGAAAAGCAAACATCTAACCCATGCAGGTCACACCAACTGCACACAACGCAACGCACGGCTGCACAGACATCCACCAGGATGACCCACTCCCACAAAGTTAATACATTTATATTTTTTGTGTCCCATTTTGTCATAACTTGCTTACTGTCTGTCTTGGTGGGGCATCCTGGTTATAAACATCCTCAAAATCCCACAGAGGAAGCTTCTTGAAGTCTTTTTTTGAGAGAACGGGCATGGGAGTCTCAGCCACAGCACCATGGGTAGAGGCTCTCATTTGATCAGTTTCTAGCTTGGTCACTGGGTTTGTTTTTGTGGAATCAGGCATTTTTGCTTTATGTGTTGTGGTAGACACCGCAGGCGGCGGGGTCGAGTTTCCTTTTTTAGCCCAGAGTTCAATGTAACGCTCAAGCAAACTGTCTTCATCTCTGTTGTTTCCTGAGAAATCAGTCCAGCTGAGTCGGAAATTTGACAAAAGAGCAATAGATTCAACATATGAGAATTGGCAAGTGACTTTAATAAATCTACTGTACCTGGAAATGTGCTGATACACATTTCTTTGAAGAACTAATTTACCCGAAAATATTACTGATTAAAAATGTTTAGTGCTAAGTTCCCTTCTTTATCCCTAATGTTTCTCCAGAATAAATACAAATACAACTTACCTGATGCTTGTTGCTAAATATTCCCATGATAAAATAGTAAGTACAGTGGAAACTGCGATCACAAACAGCAAAGAAAAAATCCTGGAGGTTTGGACCACCATCCCTGGGAACTGGAGGCTCTGCTGTTCAATTCAACACAGTGTGCTGTTTTGCTTTACCTCCCGGATTTTGTGGCTAGGTGGAGACGCTGCCTGAGGTACTTGAGAGCTCAACTGGGCAGGGCTACTGCCTAGTCTAATGATACAGAGTTAGGCAATGAAGCAAAAGCCACACACACACACACACACACACACACACGTCCCTCCACAATGGTACATTATGTGGTTTATTACAAAACAATGTGAAGTTATGTGGCAGTAACTTAACAGGACTTGTACCTGTTACAGATTTAATGAAGACAAAATTGAATACATAAAAAAAGATATGTAATAAATTAACACATTTTCTTATTTTATTATAACATAAAACTAATAGGAACAATAGTCCAGTCAGTCCTTATTTAAATATTGGTAACTAGAAAATCCTGTTCTGGACGGAAAAAGATGTGCTGCTTTGTTTTTTCATGTGGATGAAAGTTGGATGTGACAGAAACAAAACAACACAATAAAACAAGTATAACACCAATGAGAGTGGATGTTGAGTGGACTGTGGAGCTGCAGTGAATACTGTGAACAAGTTTATTTAAGTATTTGGTGTACTGGAGAAGTCCTTCAGTAGCGCTCACAGGTTAAAGAGCGCAGTCAGAGAGGCTGGATCGCAGCACGAAGAGTCAGAGAGGAGTCTCAGATGGAGTAGAGTCTGAGCTGCTCCTCCATGTCTCCCTCAGACAGCTCCCCGAAAGTCTCCCTCTTGTCTTTCAGCAGCTGGAAGATGGCGGCCATCTGCTCACGTTGCACCCTGGGAAGACAAATATCAAAGAAATATGAAGAGGTGAAAGTTCCGAGAAATCCTGCACACCGTTGATCCCTTAAGCAAACTTTATTACGTTCATCAGGTAAAATTCATACTGACAAACAGCTGTACTATGAATATATGCAAACAAATCCCAGGAAAAAAACAGTAAATCAGAGGCTATAAGTAAACCTCCTACTGAGCTTTTGTAAACTATGTTTACAAATAATACACTCCATAGGTACATGTCATCCCATTCCTTATACAAGGATGAACCAAATAAGTACATATATAATACAATAGAGACTTTAAAAGGAATAGTTCGACATTTTGGGAAAAACGCTTATTTTCTATCTGGCGGAGAGTTTGATGAGAAGATTGATCCCACTCTCTTGCCTGACTGGTATAAACCTGCAGACATTTAGCTTAGCATAACATAAAGACTGGAAAACGGGGGGGGGCGCTTACCTGGCCAAGTTACAAAATCTGTTTTCTAGCACCTCGAAAACTCACTGATTAGCACGTTATATCGTGTTCAGTTAATCTAGTAAATAAAGTAAAAATTATGAATACTATTGCCTCTGAGCAGTCTGGCACATAACCCCTGTAAAACACTTTGGTTTTAATACGGATTAAACAAACAAAATATGTTATGTAATATATGTGTTAATCAGTGCGCTTCAGAGGTGCTGGTAGGCAGATTTTGTTACCTTCAGACAGAGCCAGGCTAGCTTTTTCCACCTGTTTCCAGTCTTTGTGCTAAGCTAAGCTCAACTGATACTGGGTGTCACTTTGTGACAGTTTAATGTACATTTAATGTACATATTTGAGAGTGGTGTCAATCTTCTCATCCAATTCTCCGCCAGGAAGCAAATAAGCGAATTTTTTCAAAACTATTCCTTTAAATGTGGTTGGAAGAGCTCAATACAGTGTTCACCTGATGAAGGCCTCAGGAACACAAAGGTATTAATAAAGTGAGTGCAAGTGATTGAGAGTCTGCAGGATTGTTTTCATTCAGAGTTTTTGATCTGACGGACCAGTCAGTAAGAGTTTGCAAGAACTGTGTAGCCATGCTTAGCAGTGCAAGAGAAGCTTTGAAAAACATTATTTTTTGCACAAATCACCATCATCTAGACACTTTAGCATCACTGTCACACTACTACTAAAAGACAAGGGAGACACAAGAGGGACTGACGTGACAAAGGGTGAACTTTGATCAATTCAGAGACTTGACAAGTGAAAGTTAAACATTCACACCTGTGCAGAAAAGCAAAAACACTCTATGCCACATTCAGTAATAAATGCTGATAAAGATGCACAACATGACCAGCATGTAAGTGAAAGATACTGTCTAGTATTTATCATTAAATACAAGGAAAGCAGCTCCTCTATCTGTGCTCTGACATAAATATCACCTCAGCTCTCTATCCTCCTGACATCACATATTACAAAGCATTAACCTCCAATCTTCTCCTCACCCTCTCCAGGAATAGTTTTAGACGCGACTGCCTTGACAGCGCAGGTCCCAGTGTTGTGTTACACTGACTCCCCCTTGTGGGAGAACAGAGGAGTCCTCAGAGGATTAACTAACGCTCATCCGTTAGAGGTGTCGACTGGAGGCACAATCAACACCTGCTGTGACACCTGCTGAGAGTCACACATTCTAATGTGGAATAATAGGGGCAGCGGGAGATGGGCATGTGGGATCAGGTAAGCAGCACTGCACAGTTACATCAGTCGCTTCATGGCCACTTGAGGATTAAGAGCTGAATAGGCCAAAACCACTGCTGAGGTATGAACAGAGAAAAACAGCATTGGAATAGTTTTCACACAATGGCCAGAAAGTGACTCCCCTGAGATAAACGGGTGAGAATAACTCATACTTTACCACGTATTTGCTCCTTTTTCAGGCTTACAGACAGTTAAAGTCTGCGTTGGAGTGTATCCTGCAATGATAAAAGCAGGGGTATGCAGATGCATTAAAGTAAAAAACAATAAACTCTCTCCTAGTGTTTCCTACCCCCCAGCGGTCACCGAACACTTTGAGCGGTTTCTTTAAGTCTCACGTCATTCAGCCTTCCGCTAATGCCTGGCAGAGACTCAATGTCGCCTTACTCAGTCTAGCCTCGAGCGGACGGGAGATACAGCAGCTAAACGTGGAAGCCTCTGAGCGCAATGCCAACAACACACAAACACACGTGAAGACGGTGTAGAGAAGATTAGAGGGAGGAAGACGAGGACAGAGGGCAGAGCAGCTACGTGGAAACAAGGGGACTTCATTTCAATATGGTGAGAATCATTATTTTTGTTCTGTTTCAGAGTATTTTGGGAGAAGAGAGGGGGATATCGAGCAGATCAGGAAACCCTGTAACCACAAGTACATATGTCTTATTACTGTGACTTATTTGGGTACCACTTTTTGATTAAGGCACCCTTCCTAAAGCCTTAATCAATGGCTTTATTAATCGTCAATACATCATTTATTTATTAATGTGTTATACAGTTATAAGCCATTAAGAACAACTTTTGGGTTGCCAAGTCGTAGGAAATCCTCCTCCAGCACGTTGCTTGTCTTTTTAGCTAGCTCTTCAATTCATCACGAAGGCCCCTCAATTGGACTATTCAACCTTTAGAGGGGTCCATTGGAGGGGTCTCTCCAACGAATAGTTCTTATTAATTGCTTGTAAACTCTTTATAAAGGGTGCCTTATCAGAAATTGGCACCCGTATTTGTACTTTCACTGACCGCTGCTCCTCCTCGAGCTCCTCTGTGGACATCATCATTTGCAAGTGGTGCGACCGTGCCTTCCCAGGGACGTACTTCAGGGAATTGTTTTCGTGTGAGTCCACCTCATCTGATGAAACAGAACAAACGTTGCATTAGAAATCTACACCAAACTTCTACTTTTTTAAACAAAACAAATTGTGTTTATGTTTCAAACATTTAACTCGCAACTTTTTCAAAGGGGGTAAAAGTGCTCACCGTTGCTGCCCGGGCTCTCTGTGGCTCCCTCAGTCTGGGGGTGAGAGAAAGCACACTTTAGGAGCTCCTTATCAGAGAGCCCAATGAATGACCTGCGGCCCCTCCCTGACGAGGCCTCGGACGACCAGTCTACCTCTAAGCTCATAGAGGTGGAGGAGGAATGCTCGACTGGGGTTGCCCGTTCTTCAGTGTGAGCGTGGGGATGTGCCTCCTCCTGTCAGGGAATTAAGGGGTGGGGTGAGGTGAGGGGCGTCGAAACCATCATTTTTCACACGTATTCCCCAAAAACCTGAGCAATGAATGGACTTTTTGAATATCTGTGTGTAGGTCCTTGCAGGCGTGCCCAGATTAGAAACTGAACTCAGCTTTAGGGAGAGCTCCAAACAACTCAGTTTGACTCCGTGTGTTACCTGTGATTCCTCACCTCTCCTGGATGCTGATCTGGCCGACACTTGGCGCATGTGTCGGCGATGGAAAAGCCGAGGTTATCGTTTCATACTTTGCTCCCTTGGGTGCTGACTTGACCCCTCTCTCCCTGTCATGTTTAGTCCAACTTGAAGGCCCTCCACAGGCAGGCATCCAGGTATTATAGACATCAGGCATTAAAGAGGCTAAAAACAGGCCAGGGAGGGTCACGGCAGCTACCTGAGAGGTGTGTGGCGGTGTCTCTTGGGTGCCCTTTTCAAAATAAGAGTAAAACCACGTTGCCTCTTTCTATTTATTGATACCAATTAAGGGTGAGAGACACAACAGAAAAGTCATCCTTCTGTCGCCCTCTCTGCCCATTATTTTAGTCCACGCCAACACAGGTGGGTGGGATACTAGAGAGTGAGTCTACTAGAAACGTCCGCAGAGGTCGAAAGCAAGTACATTTAAGCTACTTAGGTCCTGTCCATTTTATGCAACTTTGCACTCCTAGTCCACTACATTTCACAGGGAAATATTGTACTTTTTAGTGCACTTGTTTATTTGACAGCGACAGTTACCATTTACTTTTGTATTTTATAGATTTGACATGCAGAGGGGCTGCAGCTAATTTTCATTATCGATTAATCTGCTGATTAATCATTTTCTTGATTAATCGAATAATCTTTTGTCTACAAAATGATAGCAAATTGTGAGAATTTTTTATTTTGTTGGACCAACAGTCCAAAACCCAAATAAATTTACAATGATAGAAAACTAAGAAAACCAGAAGAAAAATACTCCGTTCATTCGAGAAGCTGAAAGATGTGAATTTTGCCATTTTTGCTTCAAAATATTGCTGATTAATTTTCTCGATGGACTTATCAATTAATCAACTAATCGTCGCAGCTGTAGATATACAAAACATACGACCAGTTTATAAAAATACAGTTGCCTTGTTACAGATTAAACTACCCAACAGTCTATAAAGCAGCTACAACATTAAAATGATCAGTAATACTAATGCAATAACACATATGATAAAATATCACTCATATTGAAAAGTTATTCATTTTACTAGACTATACATCTGTACATAAAAATCATTTTGAATGCAGGACTTATACATAAGGATCTAAACATGTCTTCCACCACTGCCTAAGCACAATTCTGAGGTAACGGTACTTCGCTTATACTATTTGGAGGAAAGTTTTTTCATAGTTTCCTCCAAACAGTGTACGTTTTACTGCACTTAAACTGATCATATGTGGTTGCAACTTTCAGTTGGCACATTCAGGTTTTCCATTAAATGTGACCTTTTAAACCCAAACCTTTCCTACCCTTGCCTCTGCACTGCAGTTAATTCAGATTATAACTTGTCCATTATAGCACTGCTACTCTTAGGCGACTCAAGTAAAGGATTTGAGTGCTTCTTCCACCTCTGACTGGACATGTAAACTGTATCTGCGAGGGAGGGAGAGTGAGTAAAACAGATTAAGAGAGAAGTGAGAGAGAACAACAACCAGAGCTCTCCTCACTGTGTACACAGTATGATTGCAGAGAGACTTACTGAAAGCACAGATTTCACTACATCCCAGTGATCGTGTGAGCTCCCGCTGATCTCACACCAGTCGTCCCCTCCCTCCTTCGCCTTCGTGGCCGGTACGTGGCCGTTCAGCCTCGGCCCTGACTGCTCTGATCCCCCGGCCGAAGCGTCTCCTCTGTGTCCGAAATAACGCCGCGCGTTCGCAAACTCGGCTGTGGGCGAGGAGCCGTTGAGCAGCGACGTCGCGACCACAATGGCGAGGAGCGTGAAAATGACGGCCGATAATATGAAAGTTAGATCCATGGCTGCTGGTGAAGCCTAGCCTGCTGCGACTCCTCTGCCTTCTGCTGCCTGCTCACCTGCATTCACTCGCACCTGTCCATCGCGCCGCTTGTAATAATCCCCGCCGGGCGTCGACGGGAACGAGCAGAGTTCACAGGATACGGCGCAAGCCCCTCTCCGGCCGTGACGTCACATCCTCCGTCCCCCCCACCCCCCCTCCTGCAGGACAGCTCAGGTGTGGCTGGCACGGCACGCTGCAACGTGCTCGGCTCTTTGCTTGTTTCCCCGTTAATCCCATCAGCGGCGAGTGTACCGCGCCGGCCGGGAGATCTCAATGCTTTTTGACAGGACCCGTGTACTGTGGCTGCGGGCTGATGAAGTCAAGCGGGGCTTACGCAGGAAGGGCGCAGCGGGAAAAGGTGTCCTCACCCGAGGACGCACCCTTCCGCTCGGCCTGCAGCAGCGCTTTAATGCGGACGATAAGCAAGACAACCAGAGTTAGTGTGCAGGTAGCATGAAGCTACCAGCTAGCAGAATATAAAGTCAATAATATTAGCCCCAGCTTTGCCAGGTGCGACATAAAGTGATTTACACTTTAATGCATCAATAAACATAACCAAGTAATACAACATATAGCCCACACGTATAAAGTTTGATGGCAATCATTTTGTACTTTTACTTAAGTGAAGGTGTGAATGCAACCGCAGGGGGGCACAAGCCAGTGTCTTCATGTGCCAGTCCCAAGTCTGGATAAATGCAGAGGGTTGTGTGTGGAAAGGCCTCCGACGTAAAACACATGCCAAACTAAAAATGCGAATCATGACAATGACTTCCATACCGGATCGGTCGGGGCCCGGTTTAACAACGACCGCCACCGGTGCTGTTGACCTACAGGGTACCGGTGGAAATTGGACTACTGTTGGTCGAAGACGAAGAAGGAGAGGAGGAAGGTGTGTTCGTAGACAGAGAGAGAAGAGGAAAGCTAAGAATGTAGGACTGACAGTAGGGACTTTGAACGTTGGGACTATGACAGGGAAGGCTAGAGAGTTGATTGACATGATGCAGAGAAGGAAGTTGGACATACTGTGTGTCCAGGAGACCAGGTGGAAAGGTAGCAAGGCTAGAAGCTTAGGAGCAGGGTTCAAGTTGTTCTACCATGGGTCGGA
>CM022492.1:18253551-18312804 GCA_011952105.1 Coreoperca whiteheadi
AGAGCTTAAGATGTTGAGGTTCTCTTTGGGAGTGACGAGGACGGACAGGATCAGGAACGAGTACATCAGAGGGACAGCTCATGCTAGATGTCTCTGAGATAAAGCCAGAGAGGCCAGATTGAGGTGGTTTGGACATGTTCAGAGGAGAGACTGTGAATATATTGGTAGAAGGATGCTGAGGTTGGAGCTGCCAGGCAGGAGGTCTGGAGGAAGACCAAAGAGGAGATTTATGGATGTAGTGAGAGAGGACAGGAAGTTAATTGGTGTGAGTGAAGAGGACGCAGAGGACAGGGTTAGATGGAGGCGCATGATTCGCTGTGGCGACCCCTGAAAGGGAACAGCCGAAAGGAAAAGAAGAAGAAGACGACTTAAGTGAAGGTGTGAATGGATGACTTTTACTTACTGAGTATTTCTACACTGTGATATTGCAAATTGCACTTAAGTAGAAGATGTGAGTACTTCTTCCACCACTGTAAACATCTAAGAGCAAGACAAGTAGATTTAGTGTCCAGTTAGGTATCATCTTTTACTTAAGTAAAAGTAGCAATGGCCTGCCACAGTGTAAAAACACTCTGGTACAAGCAAAAGTCCTGCTTTGGTAAAAGTACAAAAGTATTAGCATCAAAATATACTTAAAGTACCACAAGAACTCATTATGCTGAATGACCAATGGTATTATATCACTGGTTAATAACTATTGATGCATGAATATGTACGTCCCTCCAGTGTTGCAGCTGGTCAAGGTGGGGCTGATTTCAGTTACTTTATATTCTGCTGTGTAGTTTAACCTATAATAATACATCATAAGTCATTGGTTGATTTATATTTTGTATTATTTATCTGAATCTGCAAAGTAACTAAAGCTGTCCGACAAATACAGTGGAATAAAAGTACAATATTTGCGGCTGAAATGTAGTGGAGTAGAAGAATAAAGTAGCAAAAAATGAAAATGTTAATTAGTACTTTAGTGCAGTACTTGATTAGATGTGCTTAGTTACTTTCCGTCACTGGGCTAAAGTGATATGGATGAAATCAATGTCATATTAATGACAAGTTTCTGAGATCATTATCTTACAATATGACGTCGGGAAATCACATTTAAAATAATGACGAGGATGTAGGCTTGGTTTCAGATGTGGGGAAAATAAAATGATATACTGTATACGGTTTATTATTACCATTATTAATGACTGATGTTTGATTCTTTTCATGAGAATATGAACTGTATAACATTTAGTAAAAAGCAGTGGAATGTAACTAAGTACATTTACTCAAGTACTGTACTTAAGTACAAATTTGAGGTACTTGTACTTTACTTGAGTATTTTCTTTTTATGCTACTTTCTGCTCCCCTACATTTCAGAGGGAAACATTGTACTTTTTAGTTACTTTAAGATATTTGCACTCAAAACATATGAAAATGGTCATGTACAGCTGAGATGATAAGTCGATCAATCAATCGACATTAAAATCAATTGGCAACTATTTTGATAGTTGCCGTGTCATCTTTAATAATGCAAAAACATTTCATGGTTCCAGCTTTTGATTATTTCAATCATTTACATTTATTTGTTAATTTTTGGTTAGGACTATCGGTCGGGCAAAAACAAGCATTGTGAAGGTGTCACTTTGGGCTCTGGGTAATAACAGTGACCAGCAGATTCATCCATAATGAAAATAATCATCAGTTGCAGTCCGATTTAAAATAGCTGAAAACGAGCTCCACTACAACAGTAAAACCTTGCTTTTACATTAATAACTGAGTAATAATCTAATGATATCTAATAGTATAGCAGTCCCAGAGAACATTTTTCTGCACTGAGTACTTTAAATACTGTAGGTACATATTACTGATTATACTTACATAACATTTCCAATCCAGGACCTTTACTTGTAACAGTATTTAAGTAAAGGACCTGACTACTCCACCAAAGGTAAAAACATGTAGATACAGTGTGTGTTCAGGTCACCACTTTTATCTGCTGATGAAGATCACGTGATATGAATGAACACAGCAGAACAGCTCCTAAATGGACCTTGAGTTGAGATTAACTTGTCAGCTGACGTTTCCAAGAACAAGAACGAATTTTGAACCTCGACTTTTAAAAACTAACATGGACAAGACGACTTTGAAGAGCTGACTGAAAGCTCAAGGGCAGCTACTACACGGCGCTTGAGGTGAGATTGTTTTCTCGCCAATCAAACGGTTTCATGCAATGACCTGTGGACCACGGTCGTGCATAACAAACGTAATTGACTTTAAATTACACTTGCTCACCATCATTAATTTGGATAGAGAAAAAAAATAAAATAAAAGTCTGTAAGTGATGATAGGGTTGGCCATTATACCATATAGTTAACTCAATCACAATCTTATAAGCATGTTTCAGATATGTTAACATATTACAGGCTGGATTACCGACTGGGCAACGGCACCAGCACCCCAGGAGCCCACAGGTTCACTATGGACTTTGGTAATTTGAATTGCTAATTTGAGTACAGAACTCAAAGCAATATAGACAGGGGCTATATCACTGTATCTTGAGGCCTCGTCTTGTAGAAGCGGCACTGCTTCAAAAACTACAGCAGTTTAAATATCGTAAAATCCTATCCAAACCCATTTTAAAGACAAAAAAACAAAACAAAAATCTCTGAACATCTTCCTTAACTGCAGACTGCATATAACCAGTGATAAATCTACTTCCACCGAAAACACCTGTGAGGTGAAGTCTAGTTGCTTTTTATGTAGTAAGCAAATACTATATTACAATGCAAAACAAACAAACCAATGTAACCACATGACAAAATCCACACTGGCAACGTATTTATGACAAAGATGTTTATTTGCATTCACCTGACGCAATTACAAGACAACTGAGAGGTTCACAGAGGAATGCAATACACAAAAATTATTAAGCAGCCTGGACTGCCCTTCAAACCCTTCACTAGGAGTCACACTGGACCCAATTTCAAAAAGCGAGCAAAACCAGTTAACAGTGGATAAACCACAGAAGGGGCAAAAGGAGAGGAGGGAGAATAAAGAGAAAAGGAGGGAGAGAATCTGTACAGCACATGGAGGGAAGGAGAGGTCACAAGACAGGAGAGGATGGTTGATCTGTCACACCTGTGAGCTTACAAACCAGCAAACGGCAGCGGAGGGTCGAGCCCCGGAACAGCGCCGGGCACTCAGCACCGCAACACGCCACACCATGTCACCACCGCACTGCACCGCATCTTAACAGCTAACCAGCATTACTCAACTGCTACACAACTGCGCCTAGTGCACAAAAGATACACAAGAAAGAGGGTTAGAGTCATAGGAAAGCAACTTTAACTAGACAGAAAAAAAAAAAGAAAAAAAAAAGATTGACAGAAAAGAAAATGCTATGTTGCCGGATTAGCGAGTCACAAATTAGGTGGCACTGCGACACTTTAAAGGTTCGCTTTTATGTCACTGTACAATAAGCCATTTTTCCAATAAAAAAAGTGGTAAAACATAGCTGTAAAAGGCTTTGAACATCCAACATGACACTTTTCTACATCAACTCTGCAAATTAAACTTTTCATATCCATCTAGAAAGAGTATAAACAAGGGATTTCATTAAAAGAAATTACGTTAATTAAAAAAAAGGATTTTATTAACAAGTACAAATATAATCAAAATGTCAAAACCTCAATTGAAATGAGAAAAAAAAAACCTTACAAATCCCTTTCAATATGCTCATTTGCACAAACAAAGATCACATCAAAGTTACAGAATTTGTGTAGGTAAATTAAGTCAAATGAAATATTTAAAACATTTTAGACCAAGCTCCAATAACCTTTCAGTCTGCATTCAGTGGTAATAGTGGAGTCCACTTGCTCATTGTGAGACTCTTCCTGATGTCCTCAAAGGCTTAATCATCTGAGATCTGGAAGGAAAGACAGAGCAGAGTTTGACAAGAGCAAAACAATAAGGCTATTTTAACTCCTGCAGCTGACCTGGATATTTAAATGCTGTACTGGTCTGACCTTCTTTCCCCCCCCCGACACTAACAATTATAAAACTGCCTTTTTTTGGGCATCCATTTCTGTGCATTATACCTAACATTTCTAGTCATTTTCACATTTGTTTACACACCTTTCTTGACCCCCCCTCTCCCCAAAAACTAGCTCTAACAAGACTCGTACACTCGGGCATATTTGAAAAACAAACCTCGGTGTGCGTTCCCTTTGTGAGAGGCGGAGGAAACCACAGGCACAGGTGGGAACAGTGCTCAGTGCATCTGCCTGTGATCCCCGTGAACGTACCTCACCACACCACATCATACACCAACTGACAGCCCGAACCACCGCCATGACGACCTGCTCCATAGTAACCACCGTTGCCTTGGTGACCTGCTCCTTAGCAACTGCCATCGCTCTCAGCAACAGGCAGGTCACATGGGCGGGTCACACACTAACTGCTCTCACACTGCCACACCCCCATCTCCTCCTCCTCTCTTTGCAAACAGGACTCCGCAGCTTGGAGGAAAGAATTCCACATTTAGGTGAACGTTTTGAGTGAAGCACCCCCACGTCCCTCCCATACACACTCACATCAGTACAAATGTGATTAATACCCCCATTTTTAAAATATATATATATAATACAGTAGTTCACATCAAACCAAATCTCCTGTTGCCCTTGCGTGCTTTAGATTGGCTGAACATACCAGCAAAGTAAAGCATGCACAGAACTAGTTGAGTAGACTATTTCAGTCCCAATCTTATTTTAATTTCTAAAAACATTCAGGATTCAGCAGACTTTACTTGTGTGCAAATGACTAATGTAGAATCAAGGCTGCAGAATACTAACTCAAGTGATGACAGATAGCCATCTCTGATATAACATTTGAAGCAAATACTATAATCCACCCTTTCCCCTGAATACCGTCATATTGTGTCCAAGTTTGGATTAACACTCTGCTCCGTTGTCCTCTGGGGATTTAGGCCTACTCTTGGATTTGGACCTGGACCTGGATTTGGACCCTCTGTTTGAAGGCGGGGTTCGACTTCTTGACTTGGACCTGGAGCGGGACCGAGACCTGGAGGGAGACTTTGACTTGCTCCGTCTGGGGGTTCTGGACTTGGACTTGGACTTAGACTTGGACTTGGACCGGGACCTCGACCTGGATCTGGAGTAGGAGCGGGACCTGGAGCGGCTGTAGTGGTGGCGGCTCCTGGATCGGGAACGGCTTCTGCTTCTGGAGCGGCTGCGGCTACGCCTGCGGCGGCGAGGACTGGCTGAGCGGCTGTGGTTACAGAGGGAGAAGCACAAGAAATTAAGATGGAAACTGACATATGTAACCATCCCGAAAAAAGGTACAAATTAAATTGGCTTACAGCCACCAAATTAAAAAACTGCCCACACAGCATGAGCTGAAGCTATCACCTGATTAATAGAGGGATAGAAAATTAATCGGCAATTACCTTGATAGTCGATTAAATGTTAAGCACTTACAAACAATTCACTTGATTCAGCTTAAATGTGAAAAAAGGTGTTTGTTTTTTAGTCTTATTCTAGTCAACTTGATATCGTTGGGTTTTATACTGTTGGTTGGACCAAACAAGCTATTTCAAGAGGTCAAGTTGAGATTTATAGATTAATCGATAATGAAAATACTAGTTGCAGCCCTAACCTATTCTATCAACACAGCAACCTATGCAAAATAAGGTACGGTTTAGTATAATAACTAGATAATGATTGATTACCAGGTACCATTTGTACCTCTGAAGGGGTTGCTATAACGTGGGAAATAACGTTTAGTTAATGATATACAGGAAAAAGAGCAGTAATGTATCTCAAACTAGCGTTACTTTGGTTTAGTAAAGTTAGCACACCATGTGCTCGACTTATCTTTCGCAAGACTAACGTTAACCTAACGTTAACGTGTTCCTCGGCTCCTGCTATACAGGATTACCTCCTACTTCTGCGTCCGTACCCTCCATATCTGCGTGGCGGAGCCCCCCTCCGGCTGTACATTGAGTCCGGAGGTCGTCCGTAGCGGGCCATCTGCACCCGAAGCTCCCGCCCGTCGAGCAGCGCGCCGTCCATAGCGTCCATGGCGTCCTCGGCGTCGCGCTTGTCGAGGAACCGCACGAAGGCGAACCCGCGGCTCTCCTTGGTGTACCTGTCCCGGGGGATATACACATCTCCCACGCGGCCGTACTTTTCAAAAACCCGGCGGAGAGTCTCCGGCGAAGTTCGGTAAGTTAGGTTGTCCACTTTCAGAGAGGTCATCCCCTCGACGTCTGGCGGCGGCCTTCCGTAACTCATTTTCTACAAGAGCAGAGCAGGCCAGTTACAACGAAAGCCGTAAAGCCCTAACTACCGTTCGGCAAAACAGTTACTGTTAGTTGATAAATCTCCAGTTGGTGTATTTAATACAAATTCTGGCTGATTCTTTTAGTTGTTTGGCCCTGCAGTTCGTCCCTACCTACCGCGCTGCTTTCACGTGAAATGGCGGCAATAAGGCTTCCTTTTCCCCTCTCTTTGCGCCCGTGTTGGCCCCCTCTGATTGGCTGCTCGACTGCTCACGTTAACCGTTACACTGCCCTCTATCGACGGGGAGTCGCTAGTAACCGCAATGTTGGATCGCTAATTCTGCCTTTGTTCCTTTTTACTTTCATTAAAAAACTAGCTATTTGCCACGAGTTAACGTTTTTATATAGTTTATCATCGCCATACATTGTTGCTTTGATTCCTGTGGCGTTGTGCAGCTCTCACAGTTTGATTCAGTGATCCTAACTTACTTGTTGCGGGGTGGGGGGAAAGCTTCAGTTAGCTTTTTATATCAGAGCGAGAGTCTTTCCCGTCGCTAGGCTAAATTGTTGAGCTTTTACTGACATTCACACTCATGTCCGGAGGCTAATGTTGTTCCTATTACCAGAGAGGAGCCGTCCTCTCTGCACTGCAGTCAGCACTACTCGCACATTTGGCGTAGGAAGGTCACGTTACAAAAGCGGGTCGGCACTATCTGCTGCTGGAGAGAGGAGGACTGCGCAAAAACCACGGCCCGGATTTGTGCCTGACTGACGTCATGTGGAGAGACAGACCTCTTTGACAGGATCCAGCAACGGGAAGCACCGGGATAAGTTCTATGATCGACATCCAGCGGGCCGGGGGAGATGTCCAGGCTGTTTTGTGCCACACGCTCGCCCGCAAAGTAAAGCCAGGCACGGAGGGTTTCGCTTAGGTCGATTGTGCGATTGCGGCGCACCAGGAGAGCGCTTATCCGTTATTAAAGAGACCCGGACGGCTGCTTTCTGCCTCAAAACGAGCCGCACTGTTGACCAGGGAGGGATAAGCAGCCAGAGAACAACTACTAATCCCCAGGACGGTCACATTCACGTCGGGGCTTGGACCCGACAGAAATGGACAGGGCAGCGCGAACTGGACTAAATGATAGGGAATAGAGGAGACGCAAGCGAACAAAGCGACCCCGAAGTGTTATGCGCGTTAACCCGTGTGGTCTTTATTTGACTGGAAATGGGAGCTTTAGCAAGCAGACAAAACATAGGCGTGGAAGAAGTGGACATTCCGTCCAGCTCGGTGTACCGTTATCCGCCGAAATCTGGTAAGTCGCCGAACAACAGGTCCGGCTATCAGTTACACGCTTCACAGCTGTCTGCAGATGATTTATTTGGCGCTTCGTGTTGGGAAATGACAAGTAGCCGAGGCATGACCAACAAAACCATCACCATCTTACCATGTAGCTGACAGGCCTGCAGGAGCGGCTACCTGTGGAGATCAGGGGAGCTCCCACGCCTGGTTTTTCGGGGCGTCCTTTCAACGTAAATTTCCCCTTCACAGATTCACCCTGTGCTTTGCCTTTACTTCGTGTTCATTTATTACATTTTTATCAGGTATTTTAATTTATTTGTGGCACTGCAGCGTGGTTGTGTTGCCCGTGGAGGGACACTGACACCATGCTGTGTGAATCCCCCTGACTGTGCACATATTTATACACCTTGACCTCACATTTCTCTGTGTTTTGCGTGAGTGTCAGAGACGTAGCTGGGGTTGGCTCTTACCTTGGTGCATCTTTGAGCATCTGTTTGCAGGGGAGCTGGACTTGTGTTGTTGGCATCCTGACTGCCTCAGTCTGCAGGTAAAATAAGTCATGATGGATCCCAAGAGGATGAAAATAAAAAAAGGCCCAACATCTCCATCAGCAGAAGTTTCGTACATGGATGTTACTGCTCTGTTCAGTGTAAATGAATTAGAAAATAAAAATAAAGTAGGGCAGCAACTAATGGTTATTTTCATTATCTTGTTAATTTTATTTTTTCAATATAATATGTCAAAGCGGTGAAAAATGCCATTCACAATTTCCCAGGGCCGAGATTCATGTTGTCAAAGTCTTCAATTTATAGTGATCTAAACCAGAGAAAAGCAGGACGTCTTCACATTTTAGAAGCTGGAAATAGAGGATGGGGCATTTTCAAAACTGCTGATTAATTTTGTGTTCAGCTAAAAGATTAATCGGCTCCTAATTCAGCATTCATGTAGAGACAAATAACCACAGTTGTGACAGAGCAGAAGCTGGAACCTGTGAATCTTTTGGCACTTTTGCTCCGAAATCTTCTGGCGACCGACCAATTGCTTCAGCTCTAATCAAAACCCATCGAGTATACAGAGAGCGTGGCCAGATTGTCAGCCCTGTTAACTTATTCTTTGATCAGTGATTTTTTGACTAAAAGCATCATTTTACTAAATGGAAATAGTGTCTAATTAAGGCAAAGCTCTTTAACCAGTGTTTGCTTTAAGAGACTATAAACACTGACACATTTGAGAGGTTTTCCTTGTTTTTCAAATGTTTTAAAGGTTCATGTTGATACCAAACTTCAGGTATCACACCTGCATAGAAACATTTCAAACAATACCAAACCTAACCCTCTTTACACCCTGTTCACCCGACTCACAAACTGTCCCTTAGACCTCAAACTGACCCGTGTGCTTTCAGTCTGTCTTGTTATTTTTCTCCTACGTGACATTTTCTGATTGCAGCACTGTGTTCGGCTCCCTACCAGGGTTTAGCTGTAATCCAATATTACCGCCAAAAATCGCATTGTGAAGAAATAATGTTATTGCTTTTCAATTCTATCGTAAGCAAAGACATAAAGTAAATTAAAATCTCTTATAAAATGAGACCTGGAGCAGAATTGGGGAATATAAGTAGAGTTTCATCATACTCAGATGTGATGTGTCAGGCTATATTCTGATATGATAATAATATCTTAGCTTTATAGTGATATTATGAACTGAAAAAACGATGCAAGCGAAGAAAAATTGTTGACTTGTGGCTGACATTAGCGCCCCTCTCACCACAGTTTAGCTGCATTAGTGACAGGCTGTATAAATTTATGATATAACAGTCCTGGTTGCAGCCTGAAGGGGAGGTGGTGGCGGCGGCGATGGCTGCTGGTGAAACCGATCTGTCAGCCCCAGTTCCTGTTTCTGGGATCTGGTGACAAGGCCTCGGCCCAGCTCGCCTCTCCCACCTGCTGTAAATAATTGTAAGGTAATGAAGAGAGAGAGACAGCGTTGTCTTTATTATTTTTTTTAGTTGATGATTTGTCGTGTTATGGATTTTTCTACAGGGTAAATAGCCTTAAGGTCAGCGCATCCAAACCCCTCCTCCTCTCCAGCATTAATAAGACGGAGCCGGCCGGCAGGTGCATGACTTGCCCGTCCAGCATGTATTTAAAGACTCCAAACCACCATTACGGTCTTGTAATATTAGCTCACCCTATGATTAAAAAGCAGAACATCTATTTAGTCATGTTGTCATCAACCCAAAGTCTTAGTAAACAGGTGGGGCAGCTGCAGGTCCAACAACAACCCAGCTTCCGTCGGAATGCCCTCAACAATCCTTTTCAGGGTTCCGTTTGTCTTCTTGAAATAATGAAAGTGAAACCTGTCATTTGCAGTCTTACCTGCCACGTGTACTCGATAATTTCGTTGCTTTTGGTGTTGGAGATCAAGCAGTTTGAGATGATTTGGCTGTTGCAGTGACTGGAGGTATCTGTGGATAATGGGGCCAGCTAAATTGTTGAAATATTTAAGGGCATTGTTAATGTTTTATGCCAGTGAGGCATCAGACGGGTAGAACTTGCAACTGGCAAAAGAATGACTGCAAAAAACAAAACAGTCCTTTTTTTTGTTATTGGACCCTAAAATCTTATTTTCTTCTAGGAAGTGAAACAGGGTAAGATAAGTTCAACTTCTTCAATTCATTTAACTTTCCCAGAAATATTAAGCCTGATAATAAGGCAGTATTTGCAGTTTAGTTGTTTTTTTGGATCACTATTTAATTAGTTGGAGATGAGGGCAGATTTCCCGGTGTTTGGAACAAGGCTAATAAAAATCATCTTGTCTAAATATTTACTGGAACCAAGTGACCGAGATCTGCCTTATTTTGTCTTGTTTAAAGATACTGTCACATTAAAACTGAAGAAGTTTTATCTGCTCAAAGAATAAAAGTCTCGAAAGCTAATGAGACCAACTTAACAGCAGTGTTTCTTGCAAAATAGTAAAAATGAGTTTCTTTCTCAAAACAAAGATCAATAACTTCATTAAAGAACCTATAAATATGTAAAAAATGAACAGCTGTATGCAGGTTTAAATACATCAAAATAAAACTACTATAGCACAGGCAAGTTATGCTCACAACTAAGGTCTTTGTCATTAATATGTTTTGTAATCTTAGATGAGGTGATGTATTTTGAGGTTAAGTGTGTTTAAAAGTGAGTCTCTCTGTGTGCAGGGAGTTACTTCGCCAGCCATTTCATCATGGGGGGAGAGAAGTTTGACTCCACCCATCCGGAGGGTTATCTGTTTGGGGAAAACACAGACCTTAACTTCCTGGGGACCAGACCTGTGGCGGTAGGTATTTTCACACACTAACAGCTATATTAAATGTCAATGCTGTTCTGGAGCTTTCAATCACATCACACAGTCGTCCTCAGCGGACGGAGTTTGCCCCGTTGTCAAGGAACTGCAAATGTTAAAATTTCCATTTCTTTCCTGAGCATTTTAAGGAAGACGTCTCCCCCATGTTGGCGTTAAAGTTGAGATTGAACGTTTTTGTCAACTGTTGTTTCCGAGGTCAGTCCCAAAATTAAACAAAATTGTATGACTAGGGTTAGGGTTTTCATAAAATAATGTATAAAGGGGAAAATAAAGAAAGGTTCTCAGCCTGCACCCAACAAGTATTTTCATTCTTGATTAATCCAGCCATTGTTTCATAAATTGTTTGATCTATAAAATATCAGAAAGTAGTAAAAAAAATGTCCATCACAATTACACAGGGCTCTTCAAAATTGCCTCTTTTTTTATTCGACCAGCTGTCCAAAACCCAATATATTCACTTTAGAAAGATATAAAACAGAGAAATGCAGCGACTGCTCACGTTTGAGAAGAAAAAACCAGCAATTGTTTGGGCATTTTTGCTTGACGACTCGATTGTCAAACTAATGAATTAATAATTAATCGACCACTCATTTTAGCATGAAAAGGTGCAGCTGTCTCTTCCTCACTAAACAGGAGCTGATGCATTTCAGCAGCCGTGACTCCTGCAGTGGCAATTAACAGGCATTCAGGCTGTGACTGATTGAAGCTCATTTCAGCGTCTCATCCTGTCAAACTAATTAAAAGTGAAATGACAGTGCGCTGGCTCTGCGCACAGAGAGGCTGATAAGAGACCGTTCCTCCGGAGGCTTCGTTCAACCTAATCATGAACCTGAAGGTCAAACTAATGAGAGCTGCAGATCAAAAGGAGCTCGAGTCCGGAGAGGAAAGAGAGCATTTGTCACATACTGAAAGGCTTGGAGGGAGTTAAAGTATTTGACTAAGTGAAGCTGATATGGAGAGACTCTGCTCCATCACTCTGTACTAATCTCGCTGCTTTTTCTGTCTAGACTGGGGCTAAAATTAGGAGTGCCGTTTTTCTCCCGATTATGTGGGTGTTTATAATCCGCCTGTGGGCACAGGATTCAGCTGGTGATGGTGTTTTTTTTTTGTGCGTATTTTTTTTGTGTGTGTGACTGAAGCCTTACCAGCATTATATAATGTTTGGTGGTTTCGCAGCAGATGGTACCGTGGAATCATAAAACCAACCGCAGTTGTTGTGTTCTCGGACTCCTGCCACCGCTCTACAAATATGATAATGGACCGGGCTATATTTAGGGGTTTTCAGAAAGTCCTGCCCAAAGTACATGGATACACAATATTGATTTTTAAGCTAGCGTGGGTCTATAGATGGCAATGTCTGCCAGTCCGTCCACCACTTTCATTCAGACTGCAATATCCCAACAGCTTTTGGATGGATTGCCATGACATTTTGTACAAACATGGTCCCCAGAAGATGAATCTTGCTGACTTTGGTGTTCCCCTGACTTCACCTATAGAGCCCCGTTGAGGTTGACAGTATTGTGAAATGTATCGACAAATATTGGATGGTTTGCCATGAATCTTGGTACAGGCATTCATGTTCCCCTCCGGATGCATTGTAATAACTTTGGAGATTGCTTAACCCTTTCTCTAAATTTCAGCTGAGCTGTACTTTGTGTTTAGGGCTAATTAGAGATCAATGGGTCTTACATGTGGGGGCCTCAGGTCTGTGAGCCAATGGGAAGACAGTAGGGTCCTCAGGCGTGAGGTGCATCCCTTCCTTTTGTACCACAAAAGTATAAAAGCATACAGGCCTACTTTTACGGTTAATTTAACTCCTTTTCACTTAAGAAAGAGAGGGTAACAGTACAGTAACTTCTGTGTAAACAAAAAAACCATCAGCTGTAAGTGAAAGAAATATCCAAGAAAGCCACACAAACAGTGAAATGTTCAAGTATTAACTTACCTACAACTTCATGTTCAGTCTAATGTTTGTAACTGACGTTAGCATTTTAACATGAGCACACGATAAGATTAAAGATTTGTCAGCTAATGTGCTTTTAAAGATGAACTTGTTGTATTTAGTGAGTTTGCGTTTTGTCAGTGAAGTAACCATACTGTTGCCCTTTTTCCTGAGCAGGAAGGAGTAAAAAACAAAATACTGGAAAATATATATGAATTTTAAGGCAGTTTCGTCACACACAGTTCACTAAAATCAAACACATAGGAGAGGTTTATGTTTTCAGTTTTATTCTAGAGAATATATCCTATTAGAATCTGCTTCCCTGATGAAAGAATTACATTAAGGCTACTTTAAATCTTAGGCAGAGAAACGGGACTGTTTTCAAATCTGGTTAAATAAAAGGACCTTAAGGAATTGGCTGATTCTCAACTGTTAGCATGCTAACATGCTAAACTAAGATGGTGAACAGGGTAAACGTTATGCCCGCTTAGCATCAGCAAGTTAGCGTTGTCATTGTGAGCTTATTAGCATGTTGTTGTTAGCATTTAGCTCAAACACAGCTGTGCTGAAGTACAGCCTGAGAGAGCCGCTAGCGTGGCTGTAGACTCTTTACTTTCTCGAGCCTCTCTGTGCAAATCTATCATTACTGAAAATAGACTTGTAAATTGTTAGAAAAATACCAACCTGTATTTGAAAAAAAACAAACAGTCTAACCTTTTTATTTCAGTCTGATGAGCGTGTGTGAGGAAATACAGACTGTTGCTCTGATGTTTCATGATTTTTAATGCGCTATAAGTCCTTCAGTGTTGCCCGTGAGTTTCCTGATGAATGGTTCTTTTCAGCATCTGTTGCTCCGCGTGTGTTTGTTTGTGTAGTTTACAGGCGTGACTCCCGCTGAGCCCAGATGTGTAACAGCACTGAATTCGGTGCCATTCACAGCCACACAAACACACCTATACACACACACACACAGACAGATGAGGGGTTGTAGTGTGGAGGTATCCGACCACATCCTGCGTGTTTCTCTTCCCGTGATCCTCAAACCACCTTCCCTTACGCTCAGTCAGCAACGTCTGGCTTCAAACACACAACAAGAGAGGGCTGAGACGCGAACCACAGACTGGCTCAAGTTTAAAGGTTAATTGTCAGTTTTACACCAGAGATTTTAATGTTGGTTTTTATCACTAAAGGTGGGGGGTTGGTCACAAGGGAAAAGAGTGAAAAAGCCAATCACAGAATGCATTTCACATCCTCATCAAACTTCTCCTGATGCAGTAAACTTCACACATCTGGTCCTTTTACCCAGCTTGAGACAAAGACAGGCACTGGTTGACCCTGGACTGTTTTACACTCCTGTGGTCCCTGTGTGTGCAGAAATGTGCCGTCTGAAGTGTCAGCCTCGTCCCTGGAAAGACACAATCTGAGCAGATCTCCCCCCCCCCCCTCTGGCTCAGCACTTGTCAGCACGGCTCTCGCTGGTGCTGACCAACCGAAACACTTCTGTGTAAAGGTTAAACCAGGAGCAGCCGCGGTCATTGTGTAACCCTGAATTCCCTGTGGTAAAGAGAGGAATGTCGGGGCGGTCGAGGGCAGATGAATGCTACTACTCTTCAGTCTCATAACATGCATTTTACATCTTTAATTTTGTTTTCTTTTTGTTTTCAGTTCCCGTATGCAGCCCCTCCACCTCAGGAACCAGTAAAGACGTTACGAAGCCTTATAAACATCCGCAAGGACACGCTGCGGCTCGTACGGTACGCACCTCCATCCACCTAAACATATACGTAACCCCTCATTAAACCACTGGAGCCCAATTGTTGTGTCCACTGAGCTATTTTTAGGAAACAAGCCACAACAGCTAATTTAAGGGGTAGCGTCAAATCATGCACATTTTTTCTTGAAATTCAAACTTTTATTATCCTCAGGCATACTCTAAAAAAAACCAAAATTGAGTACAACAATATTATGTCCAATTACGAAATTCAAGCCAAAAATAAAAGCACAAAATGTCTCTTATCCCTGAAAACAGGACAAACTGACATACACAAAAAAACCATGCTATATCACACATAAAAATATCAAAAGTGATTAACAAATCTGAAGATCTCATGTTAATTATTATTCATTACATGATTGCTAACAATAAATGAATCCATTTCTGTACGATTATTGAAGATTAAAACACTATAACTTCCCGCCTGTTTTATAAATGCACACTCTCCGTGACTCAGACACTTCTAAATGCTCAGATGTCTGCGTCTCTCCTTGAAATCGTCCTTGTGCTCTTCTTCTCTCCCTGCCATCCGTAGGTGCAGCGAGGACCTGAAGCTGCCGGGTGACGAGGCGGCGGGGAAGAACAGGGCCTGCTACAACATAGAGTTCACCTTCGACGCTGACACACAGGTCGCCATAACCATCTACTACCAGGCCATAGAGGAGTTTCACAATGGAGTGCCAGTGTAAGTGGAAACGTGTTTTCTGCTGTCAATGGCAATCACTCAGTCACAGCAGGCTGCAGACTCCTTGGCCTCAAGTTACTTTACATAAGAATTATCCAAAAGACGTCTACACAGTGTGGTATTACATATTTGAAATCTGGGAAAAAGAGAGCGTGACTCCTGGTCGGGCATTGGTTATCGGCAGATAGCCAAAGTTGATGTATCAGAATCAGTATTGGTAGAGAAAAAGTCCAATCCAGTAAGTATCAAAAGAGGGACATCTGGTACATTTAGTCATTATTTAAAAAATAGAAATAGAACCAAAGGCAAGTATGGAAGAGGAAGAAGTTTCCATTAATATCTCGCATAAAGAGCAGCTCTGTTCAGACAGGACGGGAGCACACGTTTCCTATCCTCCACTTCACATAGAATAAAACATCTTTAAATAAGCAAAGAAAATGCATTCAACAGTAGTAACTGAGTCCATTTAAACAGAAATAGGTGGTTATGGTTTAATTAAATTAAAATGCACGCTTATGCACCTGAAATCAAGCGATCACTCACTGATACCAATAAGCTGACTGATCTGTCGTTCACCCCTATCATGTTCTTAGTGCAGTTGTGTGCATTGGCTGACTGTGTCCGTGTGTTTCCTGCAGTTACCTGCCGCAGGACAGCTCTCTGCAGTCTGAGACAGTGCACTTCAAGAGGGGAGTGTCCCAGCAGTTCTGCCTGCCCTCACACACCGTCAACCTCAGCGAGTGGGCTGACGAGGAGGTAGGCAGCGTGTGCCTGGAGGCCGAATACTGAAAGACTTGTATGAGGCTGTGCCGTGGTGTGAAACCAATTCATACGCGTTGCAGATGGAAATCCACTTTGTTTCTCTCCTCACCGCCTCGTTTTCTCCTCAGCTGCTGTTTGATATGGACAAAGAGATTTTCCCCATGGTGGTGCAGGCTGTTGTAGACGAGGGGGAAGGTGAGTTACTGTGTGTTTATCACACTGATGGTCTGATGGGAGAGTAGAACTGCAGAATTTTATGCAAAGACGTGTCTGCTGTCCTTTATCTTTGCAGAACATATGGGCCACTCTCACATACTGCTGGCTACATTTGAAAAGGTAGGTAGGTTTGAAAAAGTGTCAGAGGCAGGGAGAAGTTGTGACAGGCATGGTATGTTTGCAGGAATTTGCTGTTTTAGAGACATTGGCAGGTTTGTCAGATAGAGCTGAAACAATTCATTTATGGACAAAAACATTTTCAGTAACATCATTGATTAATTGTGGAAATCATGTCAAACATTTGCTGTTATCAGCTTCTAAAACGTGGGTATCTCTGTTTTTATCACTGTAAATGTAATATCTTTGGGTTTTGGTTGAAGTGATAACAGTGTAAAGACTTGTGGTATGGCGATGAAACTATGTTTTATCTTGTAAACAGGGCTTTGATTACTATATGCCCTCGTGAGTTTGAAACACTACATTTTGTGTTTTGTAATCATCAGAACAACGATGACATGTATTTATTGAATACCTCAATATTGATGATGTTGTGTGGATGACCACTGCAGCTTTTTACTCTGTAAATAAATGTACTATTGACAGATTACACTTATTCAAGGATAAAATGAGAAACAATCAATATAATTGGAACTGTGTCAGCCACACAGGAAGAACCATTCAACAGTCATTTGAAATACCTCTGAAAAATGTGTCACCTGTTGGACCATGAAAAGACAACATTTAAGATAAATAATGATATCATGGTAACCAGAGCCATGATATTACAATAACCAAAAATCCCAGAGAATATCTAATCTCAAATGAAATTATTACAATTATACAGTATATCGCTGTGCTTATCATGTTATTGCCAGGTTACTCTTCCAGTGGACCCCCTTCAGACAAAAGTACCTTAATTGCCTCCATAAGAGGCACTACTGCTGCCTGTGTTGGTGAACGGGCCAAATCAGCAGGACAAACCACCATAACTTCCTGTTGTTTTCAGAACACCGGCTGTCCCTTTCACCTCGCACAGTATGCTTGCCTCACTTCTCTCCCCCTAGCCCCTCCCCTGTTTGAAAGCCTCTGTTCTAGGCTAGCCTGATACTAGAGAGAATGATTAATCAAAAAATAATGGTCTGGTAAAACATCTCTACTTCTGGTTGCTCATTAGCAACAAGCCCACTCCATCGTTTCTTTCTTTCGCTGCAGCAATGGCAAAACTGCTTTCTGACCTCAAACATGAATATGTAGGAACATCAGAAGTCGCCCACACAGCATTACTGTTCAGTCGAGTGTTGGTCAAATACATACAATGCAAAAGAATAAAAAATATGTAGGGGTTTGTGTGTATGAATTAACAATGCTTACAAAGACAAACTGAAGTTCTTGCAAAGTAAACTGGATTTTTAATTGATTTAGATAAAGTATTATACAACTGTTGCTTTCTTTGGCAGCACATGGACGGCAGCTACTGTGTGAAGCCTCTGAAGCAGAAACAAGTGGTGAATACACCTGCTTTTCTGTCTCTCTCTTCCTTCCTCCTTTTGTGTAACATTTTTTTAATGCTTTTGAAAGACAAAGACACACCAAAGGTTTATGTCCCTCTTCAACATTACGCCTGGCCCACGAGACCTGCTGCTGTTATTCCTCACTATCTTCCTTTTCCCAGGTGGATGGAGTGAGTTATCTACTGCAGGAGATCTATGGGATAGAGAACAAATACAACAGCCAAGAATCAAAGGTAAATCTCAGGCGACACGAGAGGTTTTTCTGTCTGCTCCTCTTTGAGCGCATAAAAAGCGCAATAAATCAGGCAGTCAAAATTTTAATGTTTTTTATCTCCAGGTTGCTGACGATGAGATCAGTGACAACAGTGCGGAGTGTGTGGTGTGTCTGTCGGATGTGCGAGACACACTCATCCTGCCGTGCAGACACCTGTGTCTCTGCAATGCCTGCGCAGACACTCTGCGCTACCAGGCCAACTGCTGCCCCATCTGCAGACTGCGTGAGTTCCCATCAACGATGAAGAATTTCTTCTCAGAAAGAGATACCCACTGTTTCCACTGCTGTAAAAAGATTGTTCAAATTTATGAAAGCTGCCTCCCAAGAACTCCCAATATTGTTAACGCTCCCTTTAAAATGTATATTTTATTACAATAGAAAATGTGCAATATTTCGAGCCCAAAGGGCTCTTCATCAGGTACAGAGGAAGTGTCACTGGAAAAAAATCATTGTTTAGTCTGCAGACTCTTTAACAATGTTGCCAAGCAGACATCACACTTACAGTTTTTTAGACTCAGTAACTGGACAAGAAAGATGTGCCTGTGTTTTGCACGCGGAGTGCAATTTTTACTAAAGGACAGCACTCATGTTTTGCGCTGGTGCAATGGAACTAAAGGGCCAACGTTAAAATTGCGCATTTGGTCTGATGCAATATGTATTTTAAGGGTGTGCCTGTACAGAGACACAAAATATGGGAAATAGCCACTGCAGTTGATTTATCACCGCTGACTAACCACTCCAGCAGAGGAACTGCGAATACAATTTAACAGTTGGGAAAAACTCTGCAGCATTGTTTTAACGGACACACAGAGGGAGAGAGACTACAGCAGACAGAAACAGTGAGAGAGACAGACAGACTGTTCAGCACTACAACACAAGACAGCACCGCATCAGCCTGTTATTTTTTACCTTTCTGTTTCCTGCTGTTGGCTCCTGCTTATTTATTTATTTATTTTTCCTGACTTTTAGTAGCTTGTAGAAGCTCCAGTCCAGTGTGTTATGATTGAAGCAGCCAGTGGTACTTATTAAGTAGGATGATATATTATTTTCCATCTGTTTCTAATCTAGTCAAAGTTTTAACAAAAGTCTCCCACACTTATTTTTCATGACTCATTCAATTTTTGTTTTTGGGCTTTCTTTCGCGCTCCATTTATTTTCAGACGGCTCTTATTTAACAGCCATTTAGGCTCATTTATACCTGTAATTTTAATAAATACCCCCCTTAGCAGTGACACAAAATGTTTTACCCCCCCACAGGTTTAATAAGTGTGTTTAAAATGTATGAAAGTCAAAAATAAATGATCACACTCTCTTCCAGCTCTCCTGTATTTTAAAGGCTGTCAAATCGTCACCTTTTGGTCGATGGTTTCTCTAAAATGGATAGTGTTTTGGAAATTCAATTTTATGTTGGCCTTTTTACTTGTGGCCTCGTAATATATATCCATTTTTCTCCTAAAGTGTAAAAATCATTGTCAGTTCAATTATTATTAGATGTACAGATGATTTAAAGCTCTTTTATTATCATCTTTTTCTTCAAGCATTCAGAGCTCTGCTGCAGATCCGAGCTATGAGAAAGAAGCTCAGTCCTCTGTCACCCACCAGCTTTAACCCCGTCATCACTTCACAGACCTCTGACTCAGAGGAACACTCGGTGAGATGAAAACAGAATATATATATATATATATACAAAATAATGATCATACCCACTCTCAGTAAACTCACATCCTAAGTGTCCTCTCCTCGTTTGCAGGCATCGGAGCACATCCCTCCAGGCTACGAGGTGGTGTCTCTCCTGGAGGCGTTGAACGGCCCCCTCAACACCTCCTCGGTGGCCCCTCCTCCTCTCCACTCTGGTCCCAGCCACGTCTCCGGAGCGCTGCCCCCGTACAGCAGTGAGCCGCAACCGGCGCCGGCCCGCTCCCTCTCCCCTCTAGACCACTCCAACTCCAGTCAGGGACTCAAACTCAAGAAGAGTGGTTCGAAGTGAGTCTGCCTGTCAGGCCGCAGCCAGTTAATGTTTGTTTTTCTGCTTGGAAGAGCTGGTGTCCGGGGGAAATTCTCCTAAAATCATGTGAATGTATTCAAATCAATTTGCTATTGTCTCCTTTTCAGGAAATTATTGAGTCCTGTTTAGTTGAAGTCTAATGAGAGTCAAAAGTATCAATGAAGACGCATTTAGTGCTACATTGGGGTTTATTTATTTTTTATCAAAAAATACTCAGATACTTTAAGGAGCAGATTGACCGAACCTTGATTTTCACCTCGATTTTATGCCTACATTCATACAATATTTGATGTTTTTTACACTGCAAGAAGGCACTGTTCACTATAGTTTACAGTCCAGCAAAAAAAGCTGCTGATAATGGGGTATACGTTTTTTAAATTTATATTTGAAAAATAAGCCAGTAAAAACTGTTTGCACTCATGGGCGTAGGTTTGGTTTTAACTTTTATAGGGACCATTTTTTTTCAGATGGCCGATATGCACATGACTCTCTTTCAGGGGCGCACAGTCACACGCTTACTTCTCAAACATTTACTTCGCTCAATATGAATCTGCTTAAAATTGGATTTGTTTCTCTGATTTTTATCAGACAATTTACATTGTATTTAATTATAGAATAAAAAGTGGCTAATTTACCCCGTGTACAGTGTAATGTCCATAATACAATGGCTTATAAAATTACTCAGGATAGATCAATAAATAAAAATTAGCCAACACGTTACTAATGTCAAAGATGATGAATGTTTGGACTGATTAGAGAAGAGCTAAGCTGTCACTGATAGGTTGGTTCTTTGCCAACAGTAATACAGTCTGAGCAATTATCAGAAATTAGCAGTCACCTCCTGACTACAATTTTAATATAATATCAGTTGGCTAATGTTCGTTATATCCAGCAAAGACGTTCTTAATTCTGCAATGTTAGCAGCATTTAAAAACCGCAGCTCTTTCATCACCGTTAAGATGCTACTTTGCCAGAGCGGCAGCTAGCCGACATTACGTAGCAGAGAGGAGTTAAATGACAAGATCTTTTGAGATATAGGAGCAGGGCCTCGACATTTGACAGAATTGATGTTGGTATGGAAGGTCAGACATGTCTCTATCAAACTGTATATTTCTATAAGCCGTATTTTTTTGTATTATAGATTTTTTTTTTGTGACCTTTTAAAACTAAAATCGAAATAAATACTAGTAAATTCATCTTTAAAAAAGAAAAGAAACTGAAAATAATGAGCCCTAATTACAACATACTGAAATATACAGTCCTCTTACACTACCCCTTGTAACCACATCCTACTGGGAGCATGTTTGGTTATTTTTATTCTCCTTGTCTGTGTTGTTTTATTGTGTTTGACTGGTCCACGTACATCAAACCCACTCCTTTTATTTTTGTCTGAAGCTAGTCCATTGTGTTGTTTATTTTAGGTCACTTTCCCAGAATTCCTCGGTGCTTCCTGAGGAGGAGGATGAGAAGTCTTGCAGTGAATCGGAGGCCTGTCGCCACAAACTCGCTGTGGACCAACAGGAGGTGTGTATGCGTGTGTGTGTGTGTGTGTGTGTGTGTGTGTGTGTGTGTGAAACCGAGACAAAGGGAAAATACATTTTTGTTTATCTCAGTGTCCGATACCTCCAAAGGCTGCGGGTGTGTACACGTTTGTTGGTGTGTTTGTGTTTGGAGGATCATGTGGGGTTGTGAGCGCCTCTCTCATCGCTGCTCTTCTTGTTTTACAGAGCGGAGTGACTCCAGACAGCGAGAACCTGACTCTCTCCTCGTCTGGAGCCATCGACCAGTCATCCTGCACCGGGACCCCGCTCTCCTCCACCATCACCTCCCCTGAAGGTATACACACACACACACACACACACACACTTTTGTCTCTCTACACCTGTGAGGACCCTGGTTTGACATAACGCATTCTCTAGTCTAAGCTTAATACCAAATTTTAACCTCCAAACAGTCCTTTGAAGTAGTAGAGGAGCAGCCAAACTGTCCTTACATTGCAGACACGTCCTCACTGTGATTGTTTGAAATTGAAATTGGTCCTCACAAATATAGCAATGTAAGTCCACATACACAGAACCAAACCTCAAACACAAAATTTCCGAGTAGCACTGAAAACTGCAACAATGGATGTTGTAAAGTGAAATCCCTTTTATTTCCTGAAGATAAATTCTATTTTTATCATTTATTTCTTCATGCTTCGTATTGTACAGTAGATGCTCATAATGTATTTGAGCCTCTTTCAGACACACATCTTATTATATATAAAGGTGATGGCATTTTTATGTTGGACTCATGTCTGAATAAGCGCTCAAGTCACTTTTAAATAAAATCCACAACAGCAATCTTACTTGGTCAGACCTAATAACATTTCCCTATCACTTTCAACATGGCAAGTGTGAATTGAATGCCTTCAGATTACGGTAAAGGCTGCAGCAGCACGAGGTGAAACATGTCCAGAGAGCGAACTAAATTAATCTTGTGCTGCCTTCCAACATCACTGTTATACATGTTTCACTCACTCTTCATCTCTTATGCAATCTCCTAGGAATGAGCCAATTTTAAGTTGTTGAGGAGGTTCTTCTCATATCAGATAATATATATAAGCTGTATTTCCCTTCATGCTGCACCCGTGAAGGATAGAGGAAGTGGGAAAAAAAACCTTCGTACAACCAGGGGTTAAATTGGGCCGGAGCCCACCAGAGCTGAGTGTCCTTCAGTATCACAGCACTGCCAACTCTCACACTTCTGACTTGAAACATCCGCTTTCCGACACCAAATAAACAAATGTAGAACGTAGGCTCTTTTTCTTTGACTGACACGGTAATAATCTGGCCAACTCTCTCTCCCGTCAGTTTTATTTCATTCACGCTAACCTCAGGATGAATAAATGAACAGCCAGCAAAACCCTTTACATAAAGCACGTAAGCAACCGTGAATTAAACGAGAGTCCCAACTTAATGTCCTGTCATTCTGCACTGTCAGGCATCATTGAACGAGGAGCAGAATTCTCCACCTAATAAGACATTTACTGGAAGAGACGGTGAGGCGAGCGCCACTCACGTTCACTATAGTCATTAATTAAGACTTCAACTCCAAAATAAGTTTTAAAGTTCTTCACTGAGAGAATAAAAAAAACTCTTCTTCCTTCGCATCATTTTTTAAAATGTCTTGAAGAAACCAGCAATGTTACGTAATCCATGTCTGACAAGAGCTTTATCTATAGTATGCAGCTGTTCTTGAACTTCCTCTTTGCTGTGTGAAATACAATATTTCCTGCATGGGGTTAAAGCAGTTTATCTTATCTTAGTTTAAACTGAGACTGCAGCTGACATGCTGTTTGTTTCTCCTCGTTCCAGTCACTCTATTAAACTAATGTCAGATGTCAGATTAAGCAGTGGTGTCCATTCAGGAAAAACGTTTCCTCCAAAATGGTGTTCAGTACCTCTGAAATATAGCAAGACAGCTAAAAGCAAAGGTCTCAAGGCGCTGCATGGAGCCTTTTTACATAAATAAATCATCAGCTTGCACCACCTCAGCGTTTTACATTGGTGCCACTGGATCAGCTTTTATGGGAAATCTGCTGGATGGCTTTTCTGCACAAAACAGAAAGAGAGGACTGTTATTCCAGCTGGAATGCAAGGCTCAATTAAATAATAACTTCAAACATGTTTATCCTCTTCTACAAAACTAATCCTTGTGTAACCAGGCTTCCAGCTTGTGGTGCTGACAGAGGTCTAAAATTAGTCAAAACAATCGGGATGCTCAGAGCTTTATACTCAGTCAGCTGTGAGATTGAAAATGGCCACCTGGCTTTCTTTTGAGAGTTTAAGAGTTAGATGAGAAGATGGGTACCTCTCATGTATGTGCGTTACAGACCTTTAAAAGGTACATACACTGAAATGTAAAAATTACAGTTTGGGATTTTAGGGGGAGCTACACGCTAACTATTTCTTGCCGAACCGCAGTTTATCCATCAGCCTGGTATTTCTGTGCAGCGTCTCCAGCTGTAGTGTGGGTTGCCAGATGCAGTCGGTGAGCACATGTTTCTGTTCAGGCACAATGTTATCAAACCTGACAACCACACTGCGATGATAAGATGTCAAGACGCTGCGCACAGTCTCTGTCGTTAGCTGAGAAATAGTTACAGCATGTAGCCCCCCCTAAAACCACAAATTGTTGTTTTCTTCATTTCTGTTTATTTATAGATTGAAACAAACCTGACACAACATGTTAATTGAGCTTTAGAGGTGCTGGAAGGCATATATTTGCACTTTAGACAGAGCCAGGCTAGCTGTTTCCCCCTGCTAGTCTTTATGCTAAGCTACGCTAATAAACCTCCAGGCTCTTGCTCCATACTTAGTGCTTTCCATCTAATTCTCGGAAAGAAAGTGAATAAGCGCCTTTCCCAAAATGTTGAACTAATATGACAACGAAACATAAAAAATAACAACACATTTTCTGCTGTCGGTAATTTTGTGAGTAGGGCTCATATTTTTTTTTAGTAAATGGTGGAAATGTCACCTGGCAACCAAAGAAAAAAGATCCTCCGACCCCGAGCCCATCTGTGATGTGTGTCTCCGTCTGTCTGCCAGACCCAGTGAGCAGCAGCCTGGTCCAGTCAGTGATGTCCATGGCCTCGTCCCACTCGCAGCACTCCCACATCAGCACTGACACCATGTCCTCCATGTCAGGGTCCTACCTGGCCGGGGCCGAAGGCAATGCCGCGGGGGACGATGGGGGAGACGTGGAGGGCGAGGAGAACCATGACGCCCCCATGGAGAGCCGAGGACCGTCGCAGCAGAGCGGGGTGAGGAATCCAGGGATGGAGGGATGGGTGGAGGAGGAGGAATTGGCTGCAAGATCCTGAAATGTATTATTAGCATGTCGTCTCCTCATTGGACTCTTCTTTTCTTTCATTCAGGAGTTTTCTCAGGAGCCAAAGGAACAAAACTACTCAGTGGCTGTAGAGGAGCAGGACTCAGAGGTGACTGTAATACGCTGATATATGCTGAGCAGATTGATTAACCTTCATTTTATGTATTTATCCAACTTTTATAAAATTTCACAATGCTTTTTTTCTGTTTTCTTCAGGGAAACGATGTCACTGAAGAGGACTGCTCCTCCCCGTCTAATGGGAAAGGTAACTATGGTGGCCATCCCTCTCACCTACCTTTGCATTTGATGCTCTCAAGCCATGCGAAAAAGAAATACACCTTTTCATACAAACTATATATTATGGACTGAGTGGTCGATCTAATATATTGTTGCTGTCAGTAAATCTTTTTGAATCATGGCTGAGTAATGACAACCCTTTCAAAATAAAGGGAATAAATATCAGATATTGTCCTCTAGATGGGGCAGTCCCTTTTGAAATGCACGTGATGTTGGCTCAAACCACGACAACCTGCAGTATCTCAACTGGAGTGAATGGCTTCTCATACAGTATGTGTGCACTAGAACCTTGTTCTATTTTGCAGTGAAGGCTTAGCTCCTAAGACTTAATTAAAATCCCGAAATGACTAAAATTCATTCCAGACCAAAATGCATTCACTGATTGTCCCATTATAATCTTCTTTTGTGGTCACAAATCTGGACTGGATGTGACAAAAACTGGATCTTCAAATCTGATTCTAACACTGTGATAATATAATATAATATCCCAAAATAATCCTGTTTTAGTTTAGAAAAGGACGTCAAAGTCCTCTTTTGCCTCCATTATCTTGCAGCAGCTCTTAGTGCCTGTAAGACCAGCAGCCCAAGGATACTGCTTGAGTGAGTCCCACTAGTCCCTGTCTTGAATTTGTGAAGAGATAGACAGGAACATTAACTGCCTCAGGCTGTGCACCAATTCAGAGAGTGGATCCTGCAAAGTCCTAACATAATGTCCTAACAACAAGACCTGTTCCATTTCCAAGGTTCCTCCAAATCCAGAAAAGTTTTGTTTTGTCCACACTTGAAGGACATCCTTTAGAACCCTCAATTTTCTACAGTCCAGTACAGTTCTACGGCCCACAATGTCACTGTTTAATTTCATTCTCATCGTTCTCATAGTGTGTTATTTTTGGCCGCAGCAGATCATCAGTTATTAAAAAGTAATCAGTTATTGCAGATTCAACAGCAAAAGTGATTAGTTAAATTACTCTTTACTTTCATTACTCAGCACGGCTCCTTCAAAGGCGCCTTTAAACAAATACATGTGTAGCAAATGAGAATGAGACATTGTGGTTCAACAAGCAGCCAGCCTACACTTTGCAAATATTGCTCACCAGCAACAGCTAGCTTAACTTTAGCCTCGGTGACTTCACCTTGTGATTCCTGAATGTAGACTTACCACTTACCCCCCCCCCTCTGGCAAGCTAACACGTTTCCCACCAGTCTCTCACTGAAAACACGAAACTGATATCAACCCCTGACCTGTTACACAGCTGACAGATCAGGCGGTGAAAAGTCTGTCTGAGTGACTTTAATTTTCATGCCTCTGCTATTTTACAGTCAGTGTTTCCTCATTGGTGAATTTAATGACTAGTAATCGAGCAAATTAGCAATAAATATCCGCTGATTCCAGTCGATCGGCGCATCCTTTCATTCACAACGGGAAATTAGCACGCACAGGCATCCTGTGTTGTTCAGATGAGGTTCTGCTGCACACCAGGCTACTGGCTTGCATTTGCATGATCTGCACCTCCTATATAAATGTTTGTGTGTACATGTGTATTTATGAGGTATATCATTTACGTGTCTTTTTAGTCTCAAAAAATGCTCTGCACTATGCATTTGATTTTGCTGCATCATGAAGGGAAGGCTTCTTCATGCTCCATATCTCTCTCTCTCTCTGTGTGTGTGAAAGAGAGGGTGATGGAGTGCTAAAGGATTTTTTGTGGTGAACGGAGAGTATGAGTCAGTGACCAGTAGGGCTCGAAGCAAAACCAACAACAGTCCCCTTCATTAGACAACAGTTTGTTTATGTAAATTAGTTTCTCTGTGGACTGTGTGTGTGTGTGTGTGTGTGTGTGTGTGTGTGTGTGTGTGTGTGTGTGTGTGTGTGTGTGTGTTTGGACGCTGAAACAGTCTCTGAGTACCTGTTGGTTACTGAATGACCTTTCAGTTCTTTAGGAGACGAGCGGACCTATTGCTGCCTGACAGTCTGTGAATGTGCACACGCGCTGTAGGATGTATGTTTGCACGCACGTGTGTGTGCATCTGCACCAGCGCTGCCAGACAGCTTCTGTATGTGCCCCGTCTGTGTCATTGTGCTGAGCTGCCACTCATCCAGTCGTCTCTGCCAGTTTCTCCTCATTAGCACGCACGCGCACACACAAGCACACACACACGCACACACACACACGTGCTGCTCACACATGCTTGCTGCAGGCATGAGGCACTTGCACATATTAAACATGTCAATATCTGTTATCTGGCCATGCTGGAAAAAACGCTAGTCCGTTCATTTTTTTCTCAGTATTTCTGTCTCATTTGTCAGCTTATCTAATTAACGATACAATAGCCACCAAAAACAGAAGATCATTCACGCCAGTGCGTCATGCTTAAGTACCAGCAAACACTTTGTGGAGCGATAGCTAAGAAACTGAGACTATGAGAGCAGAGCGGCAGCTTCAGAAGGAAATGGCAGGCAATTTTAAATGATACAAAGTACATTGATAACATATTTCTTTTTATGCATTATATATATATTATTTTCATTTATTGAACTGTCAGACGCCAAGTGTGACGACTAGTTTTGTTTCCAGAGAAAGTGAACAACCAAAGCTAAATTTCAGTGCAGTGAATCGACGGGTGGCGTGTTGCAAATCTGAAAATATCAAAAATAAGAAATGGATAGAAATGAAAGCTGTATGGATTAGAACCGGAATCATGACATATGTTATTATTACAAAGGTATCAGTATACTATACTGTATGTCATGATACAATACCATTTCTGGAAATTCACTTAAGAAACTGTGTTCTGTGGATAAGATAACACAGCAGTCCGGTGAAATAATACTTTACAAAGCACTTAATCACACTGATGCAGAGCTCATATAAAAATCTAATATTGCCATAAAGCTGTCCTGCTGATTTGCAATAACGCCCGCAATGGCCCACAAAACACAACCAGAGATATTAGAAGTGACAGCTACCACAGTATAAGCCGTATGGCAACATTTTTTGATTTGCTGACAAATTTATATCGTCTCATGGTATATGTCACCACATCACCCAGCCTATATGGTAATAATAAACCTTTATTTGTAGAGGACTTTTTTTTTTTTATGAAGAAATGTATAATATACAAAATGTGTATAGTACATTGTCCTATCAAACATACAAAGTACTTTACAACTGTGGCTGCCTTCGATATATTTGATTATCACAGTGGTTCTCAGACTTCCTCTCATCCTGCCTTTTGGAAGCCAAAAAAAAAAAAAGAAAAGGAACTGATAAATTAATTTACAAATGAAAGAAGCCCAAAACTGCCAGAGTTTTTCGACAGAAAAGACAAATAACTCATGCACTGCTGTATTGATAGTAAACTAGAGAGCAACAGAGGCTGACGTGTTTGCTCAGCGACCGTCGCTTGTTTTTCCTTTTCTTCCCTGTAAACAATCTTCTCCAACAATCTTTTGGACCTGTCGTTCTCTCTAAATCTTGCAGAGAAAGCCTTCGAGGCATCAGAGCACAAGTGTTTGTTTATTGTTTCCACAACATCTTTACATGCTCACCTTGGTCATGTGACACCCCCTGTTTGAGAACCACTGGATTATAATATTATATATATTTCTCAGAATGTACGAAGCTACAGGCGTAATGAAAAATATCAACACTCTTTATGTCTAAAAATCTGTCCACGTACAATGATCGCTTTACAGAAAGAGCGCTAAAGACGCTGAGATTCAGAGCGAACACACTCCATTTTAAGTTTTTGTCAGATACTTGGTGGTAAAATGCAGAAATATTTTACCATTTATTCTTTTATTAATGCCGTTCCAGCATGGCCAACCTCCCCCCTCCACCTCTGACCCCCTCCCACCCTCATCCCGCCTGTCCCACTCCCCCCTGCTGTGCCTGGCTGCTCTTGTTTGACCTTTGCCCTCGCTTGCAGGTGGGCGGAGCAGGTGTCCAGAGTTGGCCAATAACAATCAGGGCGTCGCCCTCTGTGACACGCCCTCTTTGGGGTTGGATAATGAGCAGGCTCCCGACAGCCGATTCGCCGGTGAGTGGCAACCTCTCGAACATGGACCGCTGAGGACTGGGCATGAGAGTGAGGGGAGTGGGGGGGAGGAGAGATAGAGGAGGAGAGGAAAAGTGAGGAAGATGAGGGCAGTAACAGCGAAAGAGTGCATGAGTTATCAATCAATGTTAATGTAAATTAAAGCAAGAAAGGAACAAGAAAAACAAATTAGGTTTTTTATTTTGGCAGACTTAGTGACCAGAGAGGAGGTGTTGTAGCATCTTTGCCCAGCATGAAGCTCTGGAGCCTTCCTTCTTCTCTTCATCTCTACCCTTTGGTGTTGTGCTGCTTCATTGATTTTTCAGTACTGGTGGTTAGCTGTGCACTCTCTCCCTCCTCTCCCCTTTAGCTGAAGCCCTGGTGTGTGTGTGTGTGTGTGTGTGTGAGTGTGAGTGTGTGTGAAGAGTGCTTTCTGCATGCTGTGTTTTCTGTTTGTGTGAGTGCGAGAGAGCGAGAGAGAAAGAGTCTGATCCATCCCGGAGTTGAAGTTCATGTTCAGCGTCTGCCAGCTCCGAGCCGCTTTGCCAAACATCTGCACCTCATTCTCACAGCCGTCCATCTTCCCTCCTGCCCGCTCCTAATCCTCCTCCCTGCCTCTAAACACCCAGCGGGTTACTGTGATGAGAGCTAAAGGCATCAATTTGTTTTTTTTGCTTCACTATATTTCGAAGTTTTGCTTGTTTAAGTTAGCTCATAAGCGAAACAGTTGTGTAACTTTGGGTTTGAACTTGCTTCACACCCTTTAGCTCTGCATCATTCTCGTAGCTCTCGGGCCTCTTAAACCCTGATACACCTTCATCTACATCACCCCCTTTGGTCTTTTATGGTGGATGGTGTGACATGTTTTCTCTTTTTGTGTCGTAAAAGTGTTCTGTTATCTCTCTGTTTCTCTCCTTTTCCTCCCCCTCCCCCGCCATCCTTCACATCTTCTGCTGTCTTTTCCTGGACATGTTCCTTCCTACCTCTCTCTTCTTTCTTTCGCTCATCTCCTTTGTCTCGCTTCCTTCTTTGCCTTCTTTCGGATGGACAGATGAGGAGTCGTGCCCAGTGCACATTGAGGACTAGGTATGGAGTTATGGCTAGATGGGGGACCAGACACCAGGATCATGAATTGTAGTTTGCTTTGTGTTTTATTTTTTATGCACCATAACAATTGTCGTCTTTTTCAAATTACTTGTTCAAAATGTGAAAAGTTTTAGAAGTTTCAATTAGAAAGTAAGCAGGAAGTCTGACTCTTTTTGTGCACTATTTATCTTTTCTCAATCACAGCTCAGAATGCATTATATGTTGTCTATACTTTCAAGTTGCACAGTAGTACTTGAGGCTTTCATTGATGATGTTATTCATTATTCATATTTCTGTGGTCGAGACCTAAAACTATCAATAATTAAATTTCCTGGCTGATAATTGACCATGTTGGTTGGTGAGTCTTGGAGTTGCTTCTAACTGAAGTGACACTTATTACAGGCCAGGGGGACAGCAGCGTCACTAAAAAATCTAAATGGCCTAATGCATGGTGTAGGCATGTGCAAAGTATCATTATCTTGGTTCAAAATTATAATATTACTTTGTTTGTTCAATAAACAAAGACATTCAATTTCAGCAAAGTATTGTGCAGTTTAAGAAAAGTATCACGTCATTGATCATTGTCCGGCCACTAGAGTGTCTCCAGCCTGCAAGTCCAAACCAGACTGCAGGATGAGTCATCAAAAATATGTGAATGTTGAGGATGAGATGAGAACTCATATTTTTGTGACACATATTTGATGTATACCGAAAGAGGGCCAAACACTTAATGCAGCAACACAGATTAAGAATTTGCCTGGTAGCAGTGGGTGCAAACTGAGCAGCTAATTTTGCGTTAAGAGCAGCACTTGAGCTCACCACAGGTGCAAGACAGAATCAGGGAGGTGTCCCATTAAGGCACAGTCGCACGTATAGTTAATGCCAGGATCAGACTACAAGCCATATATGTCTTTTGAGATGGTGCCTATGTCAATGCCTTTAAATTCCTGCTGTTATATGGTGAGAGACACGTCAGACTACATATTTAAAAACCTGACCAGTCACCGCGATGTTTCAGAACCTGCACAAGGTGATCGGGCATGAGGGGCTAGAGACAAACGTCAGGGATCACGATTGTCAAAAACCATGGCATCAAAGTGTCATGGAACACATCTTAGACATCTGTCCAATTTCCATCCAAATTTTTTTTACTACATTTCCAGAAAATGCATTTCTATCCACTACTGCCATGTGGCCTTTTTGTCGCATTTTCTTCTTAATTATGCGCCAACTTTTCCACCTCAGCCGAGCACAAAAACTATTTTTGCAATATTTAAATTTCCAGCTTTTCCAAATTCCAAATGAAATTGAAAATGTGCATGGAAAACACGTGGATGCAAACGCACATAGGGTCAAACTCAGGCGCGAGGCAAACATTCAAACGTGCTAGTCTTTCCATCAAGGGCCTCGTGAGAATGGGTTGTCGTACACTGTGACACACCACACGAGATAAAATGACAGATGAGTAGAAGATTAGTGAGCTAGTACTGTGCTATCTCTAGCTGTTGGGGAAGACGTTTGGGGAAACTGCCTCAGGGTGATGATTTTGCAAATGAACTCAGTTCTCTCTCTCTTTCTCGGTCTTCTTCTCTCAATCAGGTCTGTTGTACCTCGGGGGCTACAGGCCTGTTTTGGAGCCCCTCCCCCACCAGACCTCCGCTCGCAATATCAACCTGGAGGAGCAGGGGGCAGAGAACAGGGACGGCCAGAGTCCTAAACATCCCCGCCGCGGACCACTCATTGTGTAACACACTCAAACAAAGGCACACACACACAAAAACACACAGACTTCTCCGTCCAGTCAGCTCTTCTTACCCTGGCATAGTGTTGCATCGCTGGATACTATCCTCACTGAACAGGGAACCGTCCCCCCCCCCCCCAATCTTGATTTATTGTCATTGCTACGGATGAAACTCTTCTTGGGTGGAAAGAGGAAGGAAGAGGAACAGATCGGCATCACCTGTCTGTCGTCTGTGCACTTTTATCTCATGTGATCTAACTTGTTGTGGGAATGATTAGCCTACTGCTACATTATTATTTATTGCCTGTAGGTCTAACCAATGAGAGCTGTGTATTGTGATACTATCTGTAGAAAAATACATGCTGCTCCCCTCCTCTCCTTATTCTTTCCTCTCCTCTATTACCAGCCAAACAGTCAGGGGCTACTGTGATCGGCAATCGGATTTATTACTAATGTACTTCTTCTTCTCTGTTATAAACTGTATGTTGAGTGAGTGGTTGGACAGTATATAAAAGTCAGCTCACACCGGACTACCTTAGCATAGCGAAACTAAAACGTGCTGACTCCTCTCCTCGGATCAGGGAGCTCCCGTCTCGACTTCGCATGCACCTTTTCGACTTCTGCCGTTGGCTTTCCTCTCATTCCCGCCATGGTTTTCAAACACCTCTGCTGAACGTGAATACAGAAGCGGTCGGACTTGTAAGGTGGCGGACGAGCCAAGAAATGGCTGCCAAAATAAACATCAATGGAGTACTGGTCCCACGCAGAATGTAGGACAATGAACACGGATCTCTTAGAAGGGATGTACATGACATTTAAATCGTCACCTAAACTGATTTTTAGGTTTGAACATTAACTTTGAACCCTTAACTGGCTCGCCGAATACCCCAACCCCCCCCAACCCCCACCACGCCATCCTCTCCTTCTGCAGCTCCATCTTAGCATGTCAGTATTATCGCAGTGCAACTGGAAATCAGCAAGTAACACCAAGCAATAAAGATGCCGAAGCTGCATCTCCTCTTTTTCTCCTGCTGGAGGACACTCCTTTGCAGTTCAAACAAACTGTTACATTCAAATTCAGACATTTCATTGTTTAATTGTTATTTTATTTAAATTTTGCCATTGCAAAGGGATTTAGTGTGAGGAAGAAAAAAACATCATACAGTGAATTTGATCTAGTGGTTAGCTGGCATTTGTTCATCTCCATATTCCCCGTCATTATCACCCCGACGTGCTCTTTCCTCCTCGTTTGTGAAGCTTTCGGTTGTTTTGTTTTTTGTATAACTTTAATGTATAGTTCACCTGTTGTTGATGTTCTCCGTTTCTGTGTTTTAATTTGTTGCACAACACTGTGTCGTTTATTAGAATGTGGATGAAAATATGTGAACAATTTCTAAAGGTTTACACACTTGCGCACACATGCGTGCTCGCATAACGATTAACTGAAAAGGGACGATATCAACATTTAATGCACTATTAGCTGTTTCCTAGACGACACACTTTACGGTGCATGAGGCGACAGTAGAGTATGCATGTTAGTCTAGGTCAGCCGGCACCCTCCTGTAGAATACTTGATGATGGATCACTGCACACACATACAGCCGTACCATATCCTTCTGCAGTGTTATATATCAGTTGCTGGCTCCTTATTCCCTTGGCCCGAACTGTTAAGGTCAACAGTACTGCACTACTATATCCAAGCTGCAAACAGTCATGTGATCACAGTCCGAATGTACAGATGAAGCCGCTCTCGGTCACCAGTTGCAGTATAATATAAAAGGAATGGGTCCCGACCCCACTTTTCTAGAATTACGAGTGAAAATGTCAAAGAAAACATCAAACGGACAATAAAGTTTTTGCATCTAAACGGTCGCTGAGTGATTTGCTGTTGATTTAAATTGGAACGATTCATTAGTCAGCGCCGGGTTCTGTTTTGGTTCAAGTCCCTGGACATAAAATGCTGTCCTGAGACATTTCCTAACATGGTCACCTTCACCGAAACTCTCCTCGCTGCTTTACACAAACATCTTTCACACTCTGGTTTGCAGCGTTGTCCCTCCACAGAGCTTGTCTTAGAAATTTCTGAAATAAAGTGAATTCAACTAGAACTGTTTTTTCAGAGTTTTATTGCAATATTCAAGCAGACATTTCCAAATTAATCCTGAGAAATTGCCGTTATGAAAATCATCAGTTGTGTTTCAATCAAAGGTCTCATGCGTCAGACAACATTTGCTTCTCTTAAAGACTGTTGACCTTGAATTGATTCACAGCTGTCCAGCTGCACAATTGTCCATTCATAGTTGGATCTATCTTGAGGTGAACTTTCTGCCTTTTTCTGCTCAGTAAGTCAACAATGACACTCAAAAAATTGTTGGGAAGGGTAGTTTGAAAACCTTCAACACAGAGAGAAGTGAAAGAATTGTCCTGTGTTCTCAGCTGAAGGACAGACACGCATGAAACAACAAGGTTTATAATACGAGATCAGTAAGCTGTGAAATCGTATGAGAGTACACTAAGTTTAAAGGATAAGCGTAATATCATTTTCATCACCAGTAAAAATAACTTCTCAGGGCTCAAATCACCACCTTTCCCACAGAATAAATGAAATTATTTTCTGCTCAGCATTGTTTGCATTTTTAAAAAAATATTTATTTCCGTTTTACAGTATATTCATCTTATTCCAGCACATATCACATATTCAGTCAGTATACAAGCACTAAAATGTGGCCCCTTCTCTCCATATGCGTAATTTTCTTCCCACTTTTATCTTCCGTTATAAAAATCGAACTTTAAAATGTATGTGTGTGTGGGGGGGGGTTGATGTCAAAAACCTACATAAAAGAAACAAAACTAAGAAATAAAAACAGGGCTAAAAAGAATAGTAAAAAATATTGCACTTGAATTCATCGTGTGGACAGTAACACAACTCCAAATAAATATTAATGTTGCTTTGGGTCTGCCGGATGTGTAAATACACAATTATTTGCTAACTTGTTAGCCATATTAGCTTTATAAGGGGATGATATGTCAGTGTCATGTTAACATTGTGCTGCACTGCCCCCAAGTGGCCAAAATAACAATTAATACAGCTTTATACATGACTCGGGTCTTAACATGAGAAAATTCTCAATAACCATATCTTAGACACCGTAATGGTTAAATGTTTTCCAGATTTCTTTATAGACACCCAGTTTGCCAAGCAGTTTTTTCTGAATTCCCATGCAGTGTGCCATTTTTGAATGTAATGAAAACCCCACGAATATTAACAATTTTCTTGGATTTGAATATCTTTAGGACTGTTGATAAGACAACAAGCAATTTGAAGACATTACCTTGGGCATTTATCACTATGTTTGACTAACGACGAATTGATCAGAGAAATAAACAAGAGAATAATCAATAATGAAAATAATCATTAGTTATAGCCCCACCCACTGTAAGCACAGAAGTCCATTAAAATACCAAGCCATTTTATGAATTAAAACTGCATTAGGGAAGTAAGTCATTGTTGAAAAAGAGACTTAATTTTTTTAACATTAATAATAAATCAGCTTTAATGCTCGGTTGCTCGCTGTGAGTCTGACAGGGGAGGACAATGAGTGGGGTTGTAATGGGGACAGTGTTCGTAATGTCATTATATGTTACATTACCACCTAATTGAATTTTACATTCTCATTTATCGTTTGCTGTGTGCACTCACAATATACAGACTTACACCCACCCTCCTTAAGTCACCAGTGTCAAATAAGTTGTGAGCAAGCTGTAAATTCACATTTTCTCTCCTCTCAGATGGATAAATCCTCCCCACCTGCCTTTCCCTTAATTTATTTATTTGTTACTCAACCTCTAAAGCTTTAAATCTTCAGTCTCACCTGCCTCGAGAGTCAAACCAAGGCCTGATGTCCTGACCGAAAGTCCCCGTCTTCTGTTAACCAATTACAACATCAATCCATGCCGACCACTGTGGGGAGGAGTTTCTTATTTCAGTTGTTCTGTGCAGCCCTGCTCAGCTCAAATCAAAGGACAGCATCACAGTTTGGGTCTGGTCTTACTGCAGCGACACACTCGTGGGTGCAGATATGACGCATGCTGCTTTCCTCCTCCTGATCGTCTTCGCAGGTAAGACTTTGTGCTGTGTGAGAATCTTTGAGGTGTGCTTGTCCGCTCTTGAACCTCGGTGTCTTCATTATTTTTGTTTCCTCATTTGACTTTCAGAGTCAGAGACAGCAAAGTATCAGTGATAATTTAAGTTGCAATGGTATTTTCCATCGTGCCTAGCACTGTTCATATCTGATGTATAAACTGTTTGAGGATGTGGAGCCTGAAAGCTATTTCAGGTCACCGACCAAAAACGATCACATTTCTGTCAAACTTTGGTGCGCCTGCTTCACGCTGCTGGTTTTTCTTTTGCCGTTGTTGACATGATAGAAGAAAGGAGGGGGTTTCGTACAGGCTCAGCCTAAGAGTATAAGATAAATCAATCAACAAGAAAACTAGAAAAGAAAATACACATCACATACATACTACATTACAATTATGCACCATTGTGTTATATAACAGAAACCTTAGTAGCCAGACATTGCACGCAAATTGTAAGAATCAAATGACATACAAGATGAGATGTATAAAAAAAGCCCACAAAAAACAAAACAACACAAGCCAAAAGCAAAACAAAATCAAAGCAAACTAAAAGGGTTTTCTATCACAAAAGGCTGAGCCACATACAGCATTTCTTTTGAGGCACATTAACAAATATTTTTATTTTTACGTTTAACTGTTTAAATGTAGATGGGGCATCCTCTAAGACAGTGTGCAGTTACCAGGACGTTCTGGACCACCTGAACCTGACCACAGATAACAGTGTGTTTAAAGTGACCCGGCCCGTTCTGGACTACACACACCCCACCGTGGTAGAGCTGGACATCATCCTCTATGCCATCCTGGCTGTGGTAGGGGCTGCATGACCGTGTTGGTGCATGATTAATCTGCCAAATGCTGACATGCAGTCGATCAGTTGTGACATGTCTGTGTGTGTTTGTGTTTGTTCCCAGATTGAGAAAACACAAACTTTCATTCCTTTCATCTGGGCAACAATAGTGAGTTGACTGCATAAATCTTTATAGCTTTTAATTCTGATTACATAAACGAAAAATGTCTTCCTAGATCAGTATACACTTGTTTTCATCTGTGTTTGCTCTGTGGCTTATTGAAAATGTGTCTGTAACTCCGTCTCTTATTATTCTGGTAATTCATCTTTAATTTACTGCAGATGTGGAACAATGAACGTATCTCATGGGACCCCACTCAATTTTGTGGAATCACTCAGATTTCAGTTCCTAGAGACATGCTCTGGAAACCAGACCTCTTCATCTATGAGATGTGAGTCTGCAGCAGACACAGACATAAAGTGTAGTTTGGTTTGTGAAAAGATATGGACTGGAAACAGGAGCAAACAACTAGCCTGGCCCTGTCCAAAGGTAACACAATCCATGTAAAACAGATCATTAGAAAACAAAACATTTCAAATAATGGAGGCAGTGAGTTAAATCACAGGGAAGGTTTGGGAGAAAGGGAGGTAACTGAGCTGTTCAATGTTGAGTAATTTAATAGCTTGATATTTGCTGATGCCACACACCGTGTGTTTGTTTAGAAGGTAAATTACTTCACTATACACTCAAGTTTATTAAAGTACACACAAAAGCCTTTGTACTATTGTTAAGAGGAAGACTAAGCAAACACTTTATCCTGAGGTGGTGACAAGTGGAGCTCCATCATGCTTGGATTCAGCCTAGGATTAATGTGAAATAGCGTGTGGTTTAAATGCTCTACAAACATAACATGAAAAGGTTTGGCGTGTGTTTGTGTGTTGTCTCAGGATAGAGAAGGATGACTCCCCTCTGAATCCCTACATGTACATTTCCCACGATGGCACGGTCGTTTCTGAAGAGGACATGAAAGTGGTCAGCACCTGTAAGATGGATGTCCACAAGTTCCCCTTCGACACGCAGAGATGCAACATCACTATTGGATCTGCAATACACTATGGTGAGGGAGGGAGTGTTTGTGTGGTATGTGTACTATAGTCAGTGTTGTGACGGACATGTTTCTCTCGCCTCAGCTGATGAAATGCGGATCCTTCCTTTCTCCAACTCGTCGCGGGCGACGCAGTTTTCCCGGGAGTTGATGAAGACGCAGGGCGACTGGGAGTTCCTCCAAATATCCGTCGCCAGCTACAATTTCACCTTCAACGATAGACAGTGGGAACAGCTCATATACACTGTACGCAACACAGGGACAGATACAAATTGGTGCCAAATTAAAAGAAAAAAAGCCTGGATGTATGAGTGCAGAAACATAATGAATGCGTTCATACAGAGCACAAGTTAATAAACCAGACGCACAAATTACTAATATAATTTAAACAATATTGTCATTTTTACAAATGTCATAATTCACGCCCCTCGAGTTAATTCATTTGTGATCTTGAGCTACTTAATTTGTTCTCTTGTTTTAATAAATCAAGGGCTCAAGTTTAGCAGAACATAATTTAAACAATATTGTCAGTTATTAATTACTTAATTTGTGCTCTGGCGTGACGTCATTCGTGTTCTCCAGTTACTAAATCAGTGCTCTTGTATTAATTAGTTCGGCCCGCAAATTAACGTAATTTAATGTGTGTTTAAAAAAAAAAAAATCCATCTACTATTTAATAATCCGTGCTCTTGAGTTACTTAGTTTTTGCTCTTGAATTATTAGTATACAAATTAACAGAACATACTGTTTTATGAATTACTTATTGGCGTGCATGAATTAAATAATATGAGACCACAAATTAAGTAATTCAAGAGAAAAATTGCTCTTTTGTCCACACAAGTAAAAAAGGATTAAAAAAATAAATGTACTTCTGATGCCTGGAGTAAGTTTCTAATTCCAGTATTCATTTTGGTTGATCTTCCCCTGAACCTGTTTTCCTAGTTCACCATGAGGAGGAGGCCCCTCCTCCATGTCATCAACTTCCTGTTGCCCATCCTGTTCTTCCTGAGTCTGGATATTGCCTCCTTCTTCATCGCAGACCATCGAGGAGACAAGTTGGGCTTCAAAGTCACCGTGCTGCTGGCCATCTCTGTGCTGCTGCTCATCCTGAATGACATCCTGCCCTCCATGTCCAACAAGACTCCACTCATAGGTACAGGCTCCCGCTAAAAGGGCCAGTTTTTTTAGCCGGATTATGATTCGCACAGTCAGAAGCACCGGATACCAAAAGTACTTATTGCCTGTTTCCTCTTCTCAGCCTCCTACTGCATTGTGATTTTTGCTCTGATGCTGCTCAGTCTGCTGGAGACTATCTTGGTTACGTATCTTTTGGAGAAAGACTCCGCATCCCTAGAGAAGCTCAGGCGAAGGAAGGGCGACGGGGAGGACAACCAAGAAAAAGTCAAAATCGATAACTGTAAAAGAGGTGAGACCCAAATCAGAGATGCTTATCTGATGCTCCTTGAGTGGAAATCTTTTGGGGAATTTCCTGGCTACTGATTATAGTTTACGTCCAAATTCTAAAAGGCCTTAAAATTTAAATTTCTCAGTCAGCTATGCACCATTCAGAACAGTATAAAAATCTTAATCTGATGCTTGTCTTATCAAAGTCCTGATGAAGGAGACTGGCCAGGTTTTTGACTGTTAAACTGTAATGAACTTATAAAAGGATGTTGTTTTTTTTGTTTTTTTTTACTATCTGTACCATGTCATATTTAGTCAAAAAAATTGAATAAAATAGAACAATACATAGATTTGAAACTATGATTTCCAGTGCTTTTTATATGCAGCATAATTGTAAATCATATTGCCTGTGCTGTCATTCTTGTGACAAACCTGCTGTGTGTTTTCAGAGGAGAAAAGACCGACATGCTGTTCGTGCATCTGTAAAGTGTCTGACGGTGAGAAACAGCATGAAATGCTGCCTGTTGCTGAAGAGGTACAGCGTTATAGGTTCAGATGCAACATTATTATCAAAAGCCAGGTGGACAAAATCGCAGAGTTTATTCCTGCAGGATCTTTATGTTTAGAGATTCATTTTCAACGTCTTAATGTGCTCAAAACTGGGAGCAACCACTTTCCCCGTGATTTAGGGGGAGACCAGTGTGTCCAGACCACTTCCTTTATGCAGTCTCATAGCACTGTAAAAATGCCCTCCACTCATTGAAACGCTTCTTTCTGTAGTCAAACTATTATTTGGATAAAAAAACTTTTATCTCAATTTACTACGTTATTAGAATTGTTGCTAGAATATTAATTCTGTTAAACCATGAAAGCAAATAAGTTCGTTTCCCTCCTCCTGTTTTAATGCACATTTTCAATATGTGCATTAAAAAAATACGCCGGAAACTTGATAATATCGTAAAAATACGTTTTTATGCTTGACTGAATATTTCCATCATGTTTTCCACATTGTTTTTAATCTTTTGAGGTTTGACTGGAGATCATTTTAATATTAGAATAATCTAATATTTGCATAACAGTAGTGGAGAAGTGTATTAATTCCTAGTTTCTTAAGCCAATTTTTTGGAAATTTGGTTAAAATTTGTCTTATATTTGGATGGAAACCTGACTAGTGAATGCATAGATTATATAAAAGGCCTTATTAAGAAATTACAGTATATTAGTCATCACTAAAGGGCATAATAGGTTACACTTTATACCAACATTTAGGCTGCAGATTCACCCCCCCTCAGAGAGATGGAATCAGTCAACATTGTTGTGATAACAGGGCAAAATCCATCATATTTATATGCTTTTAACATCTGGTTCCTGATTCAACATGTTAAGAAGTGCTAACTTTGCCTGTAAATAACATATGATAACATGCACGAGACACTTCATTATTTTGTCCACCTGGCTTGTAAATACATTATCAGTCTCAGCGGTAGAATAAATCCACTCCAACGTGACTTTATGACTCCTGGTGTGTGCAGGTTAACAACAGCGTTCAGTCAGAAGAGTCCCATGTGTTGCTGCTGATCCTGGAGCAGCTGCAGGAGCTGCGGGAAACTCTGAACCTGCACCCCGGCTGCAGAAAGGAGGGAGGGAAGTCCAACCACTGGGCCGCAAGGATCAACAGAGTTTTCTTCATTTTCTACGTCACCACTGTGTCACTGTTTCTATCCCTCATCTTCGTGGAATGGAACACTTAGAAATGTCAAATAATACCTTGTAATACCTTGCTTTCTTTATTCGACTTTTATGTCAAATCTACAGGCGTCGTGTCGTGCTTATAAAAGCACACATTCTGTATTTACAGTATCTGGTTGTGAATCTATTTTATGTGCTTTAGGTGAGATAACTTTTCCACAGCTAGAAAGTAAAGTTGCATGATCCTGTAGATGCGTGATGCTGAGATTATACTGTCGATGAAAGCGCTATTCATTTTTGCAATGAAGAAAACTCCTCTGCAGAGGCCAATTTAAATGCATTGCCTTTGAATTCAACTGTATAAAAATGTGTGATGAATAACCCATGTTCGTTCACAGCCACGGGTACAATACCAGGATAAAGTAAACGCTAAATGTAGAAAAGAGAAAAGAACACTGGTAAACCTACTGGAATCTTTGACAACAAATGTCAATTCATGATGTACTCATTGTAGGTTTAGCTGCAGATACATTAATAGTTGTACTGACTTAAAAGCAGTACTACATAAATGAAGGTGCGGCTGTATCTGGTGGTTTATGATGTAGGAGATTAATATTTGCCCCCAAGATGCACCTCCATGTGGTCACAACCATCCCCCAACATCTTATTCACAATATGAAGAGAATAGAGACAAATCTAATCTAATGTAATCCAATCAGGACAATTGATTGTAAAAGATTAAGGAGGAAACTTTACTGCTTCCAGGTTCAAATCCTTCACTTTGATGTGTGTGTGAAACACACTAACAAGCAGATGGACTCGCTGACCTCCCTGATGTCATATTTCTTACATTGAAATATTTCACATTATCTCACCGCTCAGACGAACAAGATCTTTCCCTCCTGTCTTATTTCAGTCTGCTTACACCTCACAGCTGATCTGTCACCGAGACTTTTAACCAATCACATGACGTGCGTCCTCACCGGTCTGATATCCTCGATGTTATGAACACACCATCAAAAAGGAGGTGTCTGGTGTCATTGCCATGGATACACTCGGTAACGAGAGGAGACAGACACATGTGCACACTCATCACTCAGGCTGCTACAGTGCCTTTCACATGTTTTATCGATGTGCTTTGTTGCGTCACCCCATCGATCACAGTGGATGTTATTTGTTTTAATCAGGCTAGCGGGCGTGGCTTTATGGATGGTAATGTCAGTCTGACGGTCCACCACTTGGACTGCTCCAGACTGAAATCTCTCAACAACTATTGGATGGATTGCCAGACAGACATTCATTGTCCCCAGATGATGAATCCTAATAACTTCGGTGGTCCCTTAACTTCTCCTCCAGCGCCACCAGCAGGTCAAGGTTTTCACGTATCCTGTGAGATATCATAAGATTTTGTACAGACGTTCGTGGTTGCCAGATGATGTGTCGGGATGACTTTTGTGATCTCCTGTCTATCCTCTAATGCCACCTTGAGGTTGATATTTGTGGTTTTGAGTCTCAATAACTACTGGATGGGTTGCCATGAAATTTGGGTATTTTGGTGATCTCTTAAGTAACATTCAACAATCACCAAGCTCAAAGTTAAGTGATTGAATGTTGTGTGTGCCACATATGGCGAGTGAACACTAAATATTATGCTTCGTAGAAAAAATACACCCTTCCATCCATTAGCTATACCTGCTTATCCTGTGGAGGGTCGCAGGGGTCTGGAGCCGAATAAATTCAGAAGTATAAATCAGTTCATTGTCAGTTTTACTGTCAGTTTCTGGGTCAGTTTTTCTCTGTGGATCGCTCCATCACTTTGTTCCAAACTGCAATGTCTCAACAACTATTGGATATATTGCCCTGAAATTTGGTGTGGGCATTCATCTTCCCCCCTTGGTATGAATTGTAAGAACTTTGGGGATCCTTTTACCTTTCTTCCAGCGCCATCATCAGGCCAAAATCTCATTTTGTCCAATACTGTCCAATAAAAGTAATGATATTCCCCTCAGCTGTGCTTAAATTAGCTAATTAGCAAATATCAGCATGCTAACACGCTAAACTGAAATGGCGAACATGTTTAAAACATCACTGCTAAATGTCAGCATGTTGGCGCATCTTGGCATACAGACATGAGCATTTAGCAACAGAGCAGGGGGTTCCTAGTTCCCCCAGTATACGTTGTTTTTTAAAAGCAAACATGGCGATGGTCGTTCCATAACCTGAAGCACGTGCTTATTATTTTAACCATGCAGAGGAAAGTCCCCCAACATTAATGAAGTAGTCATTTCAACCCAAACCATCATCCTTCCCTAAAACTATCCCTAACCTTAATTAACCAGAGTGTTGTCACGTCATGTAACTTGTTTATTTTTCAGCAGTGAGGTGCGATTTTTGAAATCCTGTTGATAGGTGCATTAGATCAGAAACCGCTTTATGTGTCGTTCTAGCGAGCATGGAGTAACAATGTATTTTGTTGTTTCATTTGGAGGACTTGTTGATACAGTCTCACAGAACTGCTAGCGTTGCTGTCGAAGAAACACAAGGCAATACAAAAAGATTCATTAAAAGAGTAAAATAAAATAGAAGAGAAAAATAAGCTAAAATAGAATAAAATACATAAAAAAGGAGAACAAAAACTACAGTGCAGTTACAGTGAAGTACAAGATATGAATAAATAGACCCAAATGTCATTTAATAAAAGGCAGTGGCAATCAGAAACGTCTTAAGTCCTGAATTAAAGGTGTAACACAAAACCAAAAAGTGTCATTGTTTGAAAAAAACGACAGGGGTTCTTATGTTGACACATTATGACAGAAAATGACTTGAAAAGGTCTACAATCTGTAGCACAGGTGATCAGATGGTCAGAAGACAGGAGAGTTGACAGAGGAAGTCACCGGATAATGTAATGAAAATAATATACTTAAATACACATCCTAAAAACAACTCCTTTATGTGCCATCATCATACTGTACGTGCTTCTTAGACCTTTTGGAATTCTTAACATAACAAGGAATAAAACATTTCCAGAAAGTTATTTAGTCATCCTCCAGGTTCAACATATCGCTGACCTCACCTTTATTCAACTCAAATTCGATCCCTACAGGGTCCTATGACAGCGACTCTGTGCCGCCACAAGGTGGTGTGCTCTACTTTTTGCACACAGTCTTAATACAGGTCTTTTCCAGCTCAAGTGAGAAGTTGATGGTTACAAAACTGATACAAGCTCTCAAACATTAACGAACAAATAATTTTGCCCTTAACTGCTAAGTTGTCAATAAACAATGACATAACAGACATTTGTTCTACTCATTAAAAAAATCATCAGTTATACATCTCAGTAGGATAATCCACATCAACATAACTTAAATTATACATACACAAAAATATATAACTCTGTAATTTCAATGTTAATGACACACACACTACGCTCTACCTCTCCATTGTCTCTCTGTTGGGCTGATTTTGGATTTAATTGCTATATCTGTTCTTATTTGTATTTTATATAATTCTAATTACTACTTTTAATTGCTTTTCTCTATTTATTTCTGTCCTTGTGCTGCTGCACGACACCTGAATTTCCCCTCTGGCGACAGACGTGTCTTATCCTAATAACGGTATACTAGCTATCTCAGACGGGAGAATCTGACTCTGTTCCTCATTGTTTTATTTGCCTGGAAGTGTGGGATTTGTGTGCAAAATGTTTATTAGCTGCATTCACTGCACTTACGTTTACCATTAAATAGTCATTAGAGCCCATTTTGGTCTCCAACAGGGGCCTTCCCACCGTTTGTTTCTCCCATAAAAGACCATTAGAGATGCTGGGATGACTACTGTGGGAGTGACCACTATCTCTCTGGATGGCTGTCAGACTAATGACATTATTATTTTTTTAAAAACAACAAAAAAGGTTCGGTCATTCAGTTTGCCCAGCCCACTTCCAGTACGAGGCAGTGCTATTATTACCGCAACAGACTTGGTGACATTTCCGGACAACACCGAGAGGACAGGGATACACATTAACAGTACAGACCTCTCACTGCTTTGGATTCTCACAGGTGTTGCAGTCATGGTGCTTACTGGTTTCCTCTTTCTGCTCCTTCTCACAGGTAAGCTTGGACAAGGCTAAATTGATTTCCTGAGCATGTCTGTGGCTTAATTGAATTAAACTGCCTTGTCTTTTAAACTTGGAAAACTAAGTAAAGGGCAAACAAAAGCGGAAAGCCACAACTTTCACGGTCGCTCTTCTATGTGTTAGTAATTTGCATGTGTCTGCTTGGTGTGTAAAATGAATCCTGTGGACAAATGTGAATTTTGAGAGTAATACCAAAATGTGAAAAATGAAAAAATAAATAGAAAGGAAGCATATCAATATTGCAATTTTCATTTTTTTATATGGTATTTTCAAAAGGATAGCTTATAGCATTAAAAAAAGGAGCAGGGACATTAGATTAGATTTTTGCTAACACATCTAAGATTTGAAATCCAGATTTGAGCTGAGAATTGTGTCGCTGGCCTTGATTTGCATTTGGGAAACAAAAAGCCGATGGATCTCAGATAGAGAGCCTTATTTAAACTTAAATTCATTATTCCTCACATTTAAAAATCATTAGTGGGCTGATGAGATTCTGCCAACACCCATCTCATCGGATATTACTGCAGAAATTTGTGAGCTGGTGTCTTTCAAGGTTTGATAAAAAATTAAGAAGCTGTGGATACCTACCAACGGAGACTAATGTTTGCCATTTCTTTTAAATTATAAGTAATTAAGAGCACATACAGTAAATCTGAATTTCTAATCTAGAATAAAAGTTAATAAGGGAATGGAAATGAGCATGTTTCCTTATTTCTTTCCTTTTGAGAGTAATTTCTGTCATAGATAATGTGTCTTGATGTTTTTGCTTTAGGTGGGGTGTTCCCTGAGCGTAACTGCAGTTATCAGGATGTTTTAAACCACCTGCAGCTGACCAAAAACAATGAGCTGTACTACATGACCCGGCCTGTTAAAAACTACAAACGCCCCACACAGGTATCCCTGGAAGTACTGCTCTACGCTATTCTAGATGTGGTAAGTGGTTAAAGCTTTAATAATAATTATATAATTATGTCCATTGAAGAGGAGGTTATATTGATCTCATTTGTCAGAACAGAATTTTACTTTTACTGGTTGCCAAATTCTTGTAAAAACTGCCATAACTCTTGAGCATATTGGGCAATTGCAACTCAATTTTAAACGACACACTTATAATGCCCCACAAAGGCGGACAGCACTAACTAACAGTGAAGTTTAAAGAAAAGCGTTTCAAATATTCCAGCTTTTTTTTAATCAGTATTTTGATATTTTGGCAAATACTCTAATTTGCTTTCTTTCTGACAGAGTAATTCAATACCTCTCTCATGTCTGTCCCCTCTCAAGTACAAAGCTATAGAGCCAAGAGGCGATTAGCTTAGCTTAGCATAAAGACTGGCAGCAGGGGGAAACAGCTAGCCTGGATCTCTCCAAAGTACAAAAATCCTAACAACCAGCAACACTACAGCTCACTATCTAACATCTCATTTGTTTAATCAGTAAAAACAGCAACGTAAAATCAACAATTTGTGGTTTTGGCATGACATTACATTTGGGCTCTTTTTTAATTCCTTTTGGTTTACATGCTGTATGTAAAGTGCTTTGCTGGATATTCATTTAATCATTATGTAATTGGCTTAATGAAAAATAGATATATACTGTACACACCGCTGGTCGGACAGTACTATGGTTTGTTAAACTTTTGCACAGATCGCAAGGGAAAAAATATTATTTTTATACTGCTCTGAAATGAGAATAATCTGTACAATTTAAAATAGTCTCTGTGTTTCCTGGTTAATTAAGCGACTTCTTTTCAAGAGATGAAGTAAAAGCAGCCATCGTTGGAATAAATGCGTCTTTTAAATAAACTGTGTGAATTTATTGTTCCTTTAGTGACAGGAGGAAAGCTAATGAGCTAACAAGCTTGCTACCCAACTCTTATCTTGCTAGTTTACCGTTAGCAAGCTAGTGGTCACTATGTTCAAATTCACCCACAGTTTAATACATTATACATTATTTAAAGTTAGCGTAACAACACCAAATATGTGAATTCCAATAGCAACAAAGGCTGTGATGGCAGTTACTGCTACTCTTAGTTTGGCTAGTTTGCTATATTGCTATCTTAATGGGCGTTACTTAGTCTCAAAATTTTGATTTAGGTACTGCCATGTGTTTACAAACTTTATTACCAAGATGTTGGTTTATCAAAATTGATTGATAGTTTTTTAGACAGATATAGTGAAAAAAGTAATATATTTATCTTTAATTATAGCTAGTCGTGACTATCTCACCAGCTAGCTTTACCCTGATTTTGCTCTCTTGCTTCAGTTCGCTGTCTCACTGTGACAAAGTGGAGTAATAATACATACGTGTTACCATGCTGTATTTACAGTTGTTGAATTTGACATTATTTTAGGTATTCTCAAAATTCACAGAGGGCCATCAGCCAATCAGTCTCTGTTTATCACTGTGTTTAATTGTAACGGCGGCGGCTGTGGCTTAGTGGCAGAGCGCTCGTCCACCAATCGAAAGGTCGGCGGTTTGATCCCGGCTTCCCCCAGCCACGTGTCGAAGCATCCTTGAGCAAGATACTAAACCCCAAATTGCTCCTGAAGCTGTGCCTTTGGTGTGCGAGTCACTTTGGATAAAAGCGTCGTCTAAATGTAAACGTAATGCAGATCCAGATGAAAACTTTCTAATCTATTAAGTCAGAGCATTATGCAGCTTCTGTGAAAGTTTGTGATCCACCGAGAGTCATGCTCTGAAATATCTTGTCTGAAGCGTTGCTCATAGGCCTATAGTATAGAAGTCTATAGTATAGAATATACATTTTCAAATAGTAGGCTGTGTTGGTTGTGTTGTAATGTTTTCTGGCTGGAAAGATTTTCACATATTTCTTTGTTTAAAGGTGGAGAAAGACCAGAAATTCATTCCTTATGTTTGGACTGTCGTGGTGAGTTCTGTCAGGATGATAAACGCTAAACATTTTGGTTAATCTCCCCCCTTCTCCCTTTGTTGGGAAACTAATGTTTTTCCTTTAAATGGTATATTTAATTTCCCTCTTTGTCCCTCTCGCTCACTTTCACTTTTTTTTTTACTGTTTATGTTCCTGTTTTTGACCCCTTGTTTTCCTCTGTAGAGGTGGCACAATGAATACATTTCCTGGGATCCAAAAGAGTTTTGTGGGATTGATAATGTTTCTCTTCCTACTGAAATTTTGTGGAAGCCAGATCTCACTATTGAAGAAATGTAAGTATGAATGTACACACACAGACACACACACACACACAAATGTGTTCAGTGCACATATTGATTTTTTTAAATGGACAAATAATTAAGAGCACATCATTCTGATGTCTAGACAGATATACTGGCTCTCTGATTCTAATGTAAAAGAAAAATTAAGTAATAATGAACGATAATGATCATCATTATCACATTTTCCTCACTTATTTCCATTTAAGTGTGCCTTAATATTTTGGCTTTTACACAGATTCACATACACTCATGAAAGTAATGGGTGATATTGCATTGTGTTATTGTTTAGACACAATAACTGAAACATTTGGGTGCCAAAACACTACATTACATTTATAAAATTTAGAATCAACTTGTCACAATGTCCACCACAGTTCTGTTTCGGCTTATTCTTGTGCATGTGCAATTTTTTCAATAAAAAAACCCATCTGTCTGCGCACTCTCGGTGGCTCAGTCGATCTGACGTATCTTCCACTGTGCAGAGGATTGCGGATAAGAAAAGACAGAAAAACATGCTGGCTAGCATACGGAAAAATGCGACCAGATGCAGAAGGACATCCTGGTATTTTTGGCATACTGCATTTGACATACTATGTATTGGGAAATACTAAATATTTTTCTGGTATACTAAAAAGAATGGAATGCACAGCTTGAGCTTCCCCACCCACCTCCTCACCTGTTCCCACTTTCCCTCATCAGCCCTTCTGTTGCTTTGGGTTTTGATTTGTGATGTTTGTATTCGAGTTTCCAATTACCTTTATGTTACCCAGACCTGTACCTGCTTGCCTCCCTAGCTGCCTACCTACCTGCCAATCTGTTAAATGTCTACCTGCCTGCCTGTCTGCCTATCTATACCTGTACCTGTATCTGCACCTGCCTACCTGTAAGCCTTGATGCATTAATAAACCCCCTAAATCCTCCCACTGTCTCTGTCTGCAACTGGGTCCCTTCCCTGTTGCCACTCTTCCTCACCGTTGTGACGCAACTGTTTTTAATACAATAATTAATACATATTATTATTTTAATTCCATCAGTGCACTGCATCACAAAGTCGAAGAATACCTTCGTGTTGATTTATCTAACTAAATAACAACTAACAAGGATTTGAATTTATTGCGTACCTTAACTGTGTAGTGGATTTAGTTATGTAGTACAGAAAGCATTAAAGCATAACATTTCTAATAGGCACCAATTCATGCAGATGCACTGACCTCATTAAACGGATCAGGTGTCCACGGTGAATACAGTTCCTTTGTCAAAGTTATCATAAAATTCAATATTTACAGTTACATTCATTTGGTGGGGCAGCGTTAGCTTTTATGCCCTGAGCCCCTGGAACAGTCTGCCAGAGGATCTGAGAGCAGCTGCAAGTGTTGAACTTTTTACGAATCGAACGTCTAAGGACAGAGGGTGTGGTGTGTTGTACAGATTGTGAAGCCCTTTGAAGCAAATTGTGATTTTGGGCTATATAAATAAAATTGAATGGAAGTGAAAAACAAAAACTGAAAACCTACCTCTTCAACCAGGCTTTGATTAAGACTGGTTTGTAGACATTGTTTACTTTATTTTATTCTTTTATTTTATTGTATTTATGATTGATTTTATTTTGTTTTTATTTTGTTTTTATTTTTCTGTCTTTTATTTTATCCAGTTTTTAGTCTAATTTTTCATGTAACTGTATTTTATTATTATTATAGCTTTTAATCTATTTCTTATTATCACCATTTTTGTCTTTCTTCTGTCTTATAATCTATTTTATTTCACTCTATTACGGTCTGCACTGCTGTCTTATTACCGTGTTATAGCCATATGTGAAGCACTTTGAACTGCAATAACCCATATGAAAAGTGCTATAATTTTAAGCACCAAATCAATCCCTGGCCCTAAGATTCCTGATTTAGTGAGTTCAACACAGTGAGGTATATATAAGTGTCCTGAAGCATTTGACATCGTGTGTGTGTTTACATGTCTCTGTGTGTCCTCATGCAGGACAGAGAAGGACAAAGCCCCTCCGAGTCCGTATCTCACCATCAATGATAAAGGTGATGTTGAAGTCCAGAACGACCAGGTGCTGGTCAGCACCTGCAGGATGCACATTTACAAATTCCCCTTCGACATACAGAGCTGCAACCTCTCCTTCAAGTCTGTGGTACACACTGGTGAGAGCGTGATGAGTTATGTTTATAAGTGTGATTGTGTTTATTGTGACACGAGTGCAAATTTGGTGCGAGAGGTGAACCAATGTCAGAGGTTGATGGCTAAAAGAACTGCGGAGTGACATTAGCAGCTTTTACATGCACACTTTTTTGTCATTCTGATTTAAACCATTCTGATTAAAGATTTGGGGTCAACATGGATGTGATCTAATACGGTTTGGTGTTTACATGCGCCGACACATTTAATATGAACTGCTGTGTGACATATGCAAACGTGATGCTCATGCATATGTCATTCATCAATCCTCTGACCAGCCCAGTATATATATATATATATTCAAGCATATGTTGAATATATATATTCATGCATTTTTGTAAAACATTCAATAAATGTTTTCAATACATCGCTCAGCCCAGCCCAACTTCTCAACACTATCTGAGGGAGCACTTTTACACACGGTACCATTCTTAGTCTGAACACTTGGTTAAAGCCAAACAGCAATATGTCACCCTACACAACAAGAGCCTGAGCGCAACCATAACCCAAAATCGCTCTCTAGTTAATGTGTCCTTCTTCTCTACAAGTATGAAGACATGTCTTGTCTTGCAACTTTGCTTGTTGAACAGGCTACCAAACATGTATCCACCAGTGGTAAAGGGCGCCACTAACATCAGATTGCAGGCTAGGTAGCTACAGTAATTAGCTAGTCAGTTGTGCTATATTAAGCTGCTTAGAAACTTGCCTAAACAAAATCAAGATCAGTTGGTTAAATGTCTTATTCATTATTTTAACATCACACTCTCTCCTGGGACTTGCCCCTCCTGGCTTGGTAATGAATCAAACTTACACTGGCTCACTTTCTCCACCAGATTCCACCACATATTGTCCAATCCTTCCTTGTCCCTAATCTCAACCAAACCAAATCTACATTTCTTTTATCTCCCACCTCAGCCAAGGACATTCGGCTCCAGGCAAGCGACAACTCTTCCGAGGCCACAGAGTGGTCTCGTGAGGTGATGCGGACCCAATATGAATGGCTGTTCATCAACATGACAGTTACCACCAACAATGCCAGCGATTTGTTTGGCCAAGACATCATCATTTATACTGTACGTATAACTAGATACAGATACACAGTTATGGGGCATGATGCTTGTGACATTTCGGAAACTTTCTGCCATTTCAGGCCCAACCCCTGCAATGGCAGAAAGTTTCCCAAATGTCACGGTGCCAAATGCAAACCTTTTCGACCTGTCCAAATGGGAAACCTGGCTGCCCATATAAAGGTATTTTAAGTGGCAAAGTTGATTTAGGGAATGTTTGGGAAGTGTTGCGGGAACTTTTCTGTTTTGTCAGAACCCTGATTTTTTAATATATTGTTTCCAAATAGGTCACGCCCTTCTTTGTTTGCACCTTCTAGCACCTAGCATTCCTGCAGGGGATTCCAGTTTGGACAGCCCGCTGTGGCAAAATGTTTCCCAAATGGCATTTTTTCAAAAGTGCACATTTTCTCAGACAATAGCTCAAATGGCCTGAAAGTTGCATAAAACAGCCTATCTTGGAACCTACATTTAGCATAAGAAGTGCTGATTCTGTAGACCCTTTGCTGAGCTATCTTATTTCAGGAGCATCCTTTGGAGGTGAAACCTGGTCAGACTGAAAGAGTAGCCTCTTTATGGAACATGTTTCAATTTCAGTAGTCAATAATAAGTTTTTATTTTTGGGTTTTGACAAGTGGGAAACCTGGCCACCCCATTCAAAGGTATTCCAAATAACAAAGTATTGGGGAATAAATAAAACCTGCCATTTGGAACATCTTTGAAAGGGCTGGTCGGGATTCCCATTTCCACCCAAGCCCCCTGCATATATTGGACCATGTTTCTGTCCGGGCCTTTTCCAGCTATAAAAGAAACAAGCTGGCACAGGATTGGCAACCTGTTCTGGCAGCAAGGACTTCGTCCACCCTTGTGTTGGTCAGGACTCATAGGCGGTGCCCATAGATGGATGCAACAAAGGCAGAGAAGTTACCATAAAATTGGGACTTCAGCTGGGGTGTCTGCTCAGCTGTCAGTTTCTCTGAAAGGAGAACATGGCAAGAGGAACACAAAAACCATTTCAGCACCCTGGAGAGGCGTGTACACACACACACACACACACAAAGTTTTTACATAGCCTACAATTTAATTGCAGCAACATGTTGAATGTGTTCAGGGTGTGTACATCTCATTAATCTAAAATACGTTTTAAGCTTTCATATTTCACTAATAACAACATTTTCACTTTAACAGTCACCTCAAACTTACCTGTTGGGTGACAGAGTAAAGAAAATCAAAGCACAAGCTTACCCAAAACTAGTCTGACACAGTGGGTGAGATGATGCTGTTGGGTAGATTTTGTTTATAAAAGACGCTTGCAAAGGCGCACAGTACATAAAATAAGCACAGCAGAAATGTCAGATAGGTCGGATCACATGTTTAAATAGTAAATAGTTAAGAAGTGACTGTTATTAGCGCAACGTAAAATATAAAAAGCAACTCTTCTTTTCGTCATGATTATTTTTCGTTGAGTACATTTTACTGCACTTTACTTCTCCACTGTAGTATGCTACTTTTACTTAATGACTCTGTTGCTTCTTTTAAAACTGCAGTCATGAGCAGATTGGTGCAGATTTGCTGTTGTAGCTGTGTACTACATAGTATTTCCAGTTGCCTTTCTCAGACGCAGCAGTAGGAACATCAACCTCCTGACCCTTTAAAATTATTTCACAGATCACCATGAAGAGGCGGCCTCTCCTCTACATTGTCAACTTCTTGCTGCCAGTCCTTTTCTTCTTGTGTCTGGATTTGGCCTCCTTCCTGATCTCAGACATGGGGGGCGAGAAGCTCAGCTTCAAGGTCACAGTGCTGCTTGCTGTCACAGTGATGCAGCTTATTCTGAATGAAATTCTACCATCCTCGTCAAACAGGATTCCACTTATAGGTAGAGAAGCTAAATTTGGGCAGAAACACCACATAGTGACTCAACGAGTAGCTATTTATCCACACATTAACAATGCTGCCTTCTTGCTTTAGCGGTGTACTGCATTGGGATTTTTGCTCTGATGCTGATGAGCCTCCTGGAGACAGTTTTGGTGATGTATCTGATGAAGAAAGACTCGGCATCCCGAGACGACAAGGCAGACACTGACCGAAGCCTGAGTGAGGACTGTAACAAACAAGTCAAAGCCGACTTCCACAACCGTCACGGAGGTGAGACCAGGAGCCAGTTTTTGTGAGGTCAAAATTAACCTAGCTACATATAACCTAAGTGTCCCCAGTAGTTAGTCCTTATATACAGAGTAGTTGTAATATTGTTCACACCTAATAACTGCCACGTGTAACTGTTGGAGAGTATGACTAATTTACTGTTAGGTTGAAGAGAATAAGAGGTAGCTAAAATGGAACATGGTCAACAATCGGATGTGACACTTGATTGAAAACCTGTTTGATAATGATGTAAGCTGGGAAGAATTTAAATATCTTGAATTACAAAATGCCATGCCAATAACTTTAGACAAATTAACCAAACAATGTTGGTTGGAAGGACGTTACACACAAATTGGTGGCACAAGCTGGTGCAATCTTTGATTGTTACTATGATTTCTTTCAGTTATTTTTCTGATTAATACATACTTGTTAATTGTATTACTTTGAATTTGAATGTGCTAAAAACCGTCCTTTCAGAGGTGCAAAAATGGAGTCAATGTGCGTGTATCTATGATGCGTCTTCTGGTGAAACTCCATCTGAGCTGCTAACTGTAGCCAAAGAGGTTAGAATTGGGTTCCTCTTTAAGTCTTATCACAATAGAAACAAAATGCTGAATGTCAAATTTATCAACTGAACTGTAACTACTAAACCAATTTTGCAGGGCAACAGCAGCAAACTGATGGAGGAGTACCATGCCTTGGAGAAGCTCTCAGATGACCTGAGGGAGATGGAGAAAACCCTGAGTCTGCTTCTCAGCTACAGGAAGGAAGAGGAGAACCTCGGCTATTGGACTGGAGTGGCTAAAATGGTCAACAGAGTTTTCTTTATTTGCTATGTAACAGTGATCAGTCTGTTTTTAACTTTTGTCTTTTTAAAATGGAACAATGCATAGATATGATCATTGCTACATAATGAAATCATGATTGAGTAACTGCTTCTTTTGCTATGACAAGCTATACTCAGAGCTAATGATCACTTCATTCCCTGCGTAGATGAAACATACAGATCCATTTAGCCAATCAAATCGCTCCATTTTAAACCATATTCTGTCAAAACCGTAACATCCTCCACCATAGGCAGTCCCACTGACTAACAGACAGACAGCAGCCTGCTACACAACATAAGAGACATATACTTTGAAAAACGATTGACATTAACCTTCCTGCCAAAGTCTTCTTATCAAACTAACATGAACACACGTCTTGTCCTGTATCTTGTTGAAAGAGCCACCAAAAGTGCACTGCTTTCACCGATTTGCAGGCTAGATGGCTAATTTATTAGCTTATTAGCTGGTTATCTGCAGCACATTAACCAGCATTTAAACTAAAGCTGTAAATGTCACTTAATGTCAAATTACCACTGCTAACAACACACTGGCTGCCCATGGCTTGTAAGCCATAGCACCAGTTTGTTTACTTGGTTTCTTGTTCCCCTGCAGGGCTCAGCCTCCCAGCTGCTGTCAATCAAACACAAACACTAACACGCCCCTCCAGCCACGGAGAGCAATTTCTGATACTTCCCCAAAGAAGTTGTTTTTTTTGCTACACTGGCATTTAAATGTGTCCTCTTTGTAATCTAATATTCCTCCAATCAGATGTTCGGTGGAAGTCTTTTGCTGGCTGATGAACTCGTCCATCTGTGCAGCAGCCTAATGGATGGAAATACACATTAATTAACATTTTCTTTACTGGATTTTATGGTAATTCCGTTAATAGGTGGACTAAATTTGGATGGAAGCAAGTGTGACGTCTATAATAGATCTGTGGTGTTACTGTTTTGTGCCAGTTTTTGATTGATTTGCTGTATGGAAACAAGTTGATGGAGAACTAATGATATTCTGACATATTTGTCAAATAAATTGCGAAACAAAAAAAATAAGATGAAATAAAAATTTCTCTTTTAGGGTTTCTGATTTCATCACAAAGGAGAACACAGAACATGGGATTTGACACCAGTCTGGCTGTATTATAAAGTTCCAGTAATATACATGCCTTTGATATGTCATATGCACAGTGTTCAATGAATCCATCAAATAAATAAAAAAATATATTTTAGAATGAAAGTGTAGCTTCTTTAAGATTCATATTAAGTTCTCTTCTGAGGAAATGCAATTTATTTAATGCCTACTGTGTCTTTGTTGTTGTTTGCCCATCCTATACCAAGCATATATACTATATACTAAATGTATATTTTTCTTCTATGGTTTGTGCTGCTGAAATAAACAATAAAGACAAACTTTGTTATGATGTGTTCTGGTTCATAGTGATCAACATCTATTTGGGATAATGAGTGTCTTCAAAATCTCAGAAGGGGCGAATTTTGTTGTTGCAGCCCAGAGCAGTTTCTTCAGTAGGATATGCTATAGTAGCCTACAGGGTTTGTGTCATTGGTTTTCAAAGGTTGATTGAGGCACTAAAGGATTACAAGGGATACATTACGTTTAGGGTTATTTAAAAAAAGAAAGAAAGATGTAAACCCCGGTTTCCACCAGCCATGTGTCGAAGTATCCTTGAGAAAGATACTGAACCCCAAATTGCTCCCGAAGCTGTGCCTTCGGTGTGTGAATGATTAATTTAATTTGTACGGATGGGCAGTTATCTCCTGCCATCTGTGTATGAATGTGTGTGTATGGGTAAATGTGATTTGAAGTGTGAAAGCGCTTTGAGTAGTCGAATGACTAGAAAGGCGCTATACAAGTACAATCCATTTACATTTACTAATTTGACAGGCAAGAAATGGGTCCATGAACGACTGTCTGACTACTTGTTTCACATACAGTGGAAAAGTAAGGGAAATACATGTGCGTGACACCTATATTGTCCCTCCTGAGGTGTTTACATGCCTGAAAATAGGCCTAAAATGTGTCCACGTGTTAGCTAACTTTGGTGGCAGCTGGATTTGGCCATTTGTTGATCAGTAAAACTTACAGTACTGCTTGAGTTTTGTGGTGTGAAAGCAAAATTAAGCAGCCCTGTGGTAGACATTAGCAGTTCCTGGTGTTTCCTGCATTTGGTGTTTCAGCAAAGGGTTGGTCATTCAGTTCGACCAGCCCTCTTCCAGTGAGAGGAAGTGGTATTTTTACAGGAACAGAATATTTCTAGACTGCACAGAGTGGACAGGAATGCACATTTGCTGTACACACCTCCACTTCTCACAGACCTGGGTTTCTCACCGGTCCTGCACTCATGATGCTTGCTGGCTTCTTATTTCTGCTCCTGCTTGCAGGTAAGGTTTCTCTCATCCTCCCAGTTTCCCTGTGAACAGCTTTCATTGGAATTAACTTATACTAAGGAAATAGTCTCATTAAAGTCTGGGGCTAATCAAAAGTAACATGGACACAGTTTCTTAAAAGAGGCGTTGCTGTTGAATTTTTTGAATGCTTTTGTTTGTTATCCACAAAATAAATTCCATCCATCTCCACTGTTTTGGGAGCGAGGCAGAAATCTTATGGACGGATGTCTCAAAACCTGGACTAATAAACGCAAACTTATCTACATAGCTAGATACCACTAGATGTTGAGTGACAAATATGTTTTAATTAGTGTCATATTAGCCTATGTACACCCAGTTACCAGTTTATTATGTACACCTAGCTAAAACTAATGCGGTCTAATACAACAGTCCTGCAGTAGATCCTACTTTCATAAAGGCTATAATGTTCTGCTTTTGTTGAGACTGTTTTAAAGAGTTGTTGATGTTAACTTAATGATAATATTGGAGGAGTTTGTGGTGCTGTTGAATACATCACTGATAATCTCACTAATATAAACATGGTTATATCATCAGAAATATTAGAAACACCTCTCAGTATAATTCAATACAATTCAACAGCACTACTAGGGAGCACTGTAGGGAGGATTTATAGCAGGGATGCTGTATCAGACTGGATTAGTTTTAGGTGTTCTAAACAACTGACAACTACATTAAGTGTTGAATATACATATAGTATATATATATGTGTGTGTGTATTTTATTCTGAGAGAACTTGCTTGATAACAGCTTTCTTAAATGCTGCAACTGAATCAGGTTTTCAGACACAGTTGAGTGCTGCTGGCCATGATTTTATCAAGATGCATTTGTTGGTTTATAGCAGAAGGATCTCAAATGGAGAGCCTATTTAGACTCCGCGGACTTCAAAAAAATGCCCACATTTCAGAATAATTTAGTGGACAAGTAGAGATGGTCCACGTGCTTGCCAGCACCCATCTCATGACGACCACAAAGACATTTGTGAGCTGGATTTATATTAATTAGTAATGTTTGAAAAACAACACTAAGTATCTACTGCCATGCTAACAGGTCTGTGAAGCTGCACTTAACACCCAGCAGTGCTTTGAGCTAAATGCTAATGTCATCATGCTCACAGTGGCAATGCTCACATATTGATGATAAGCAGGTATAATATTTGCCATGTTCACCATACTTCCGTGTGTTAGCATGCTAACATTTGCTAATTCGCACTAAACACAAGGTACAGCTGAGGCTGATGTCATTATAGTTTTGCAGGCATCTGGTCATAAACCAAAGTATCAAACAAGACAAATATTGACCTATGATGGCGCTAGAGGAAACTTTGAGAGATCACCAAAGTAATTAGAATTTATCTTTTTGGGCGACATGAATTTCATGAATGGCAATCCATCCAAAAGTGATTAGCATGGCCAAAAATCATCAAATTCATATGATGAATTCTAATTTAAAGGCAAAATGAAGAGCCAGTAATCAGCACCACATTTCCTGATTTCTGTCCTTTTCATGTAAGCTCTCTCATTGACAATGTGGCTTGATGTTTTTGCTGTAGATGGGGAATCCTCTGAGCGTAACTGTAGTTATCGAGATGTTTTAAACCACTTGAAATTGACCGAAAACAAAGAGCTGCACTCCATGACCCGGCCTGTTAAAAACTACACAGAGCCCACAGTGGTACATCTGGCTGTGCTACTCTATGCAATTCTAGATGTGGTAAGTGATTGCTTAGAATTACAACAAAAGCCTTGTGACTTCTAGTATTCTGCTAATGACATCGTTTGTGTTTCCATTTGTTTTTACTTTTTCAATAAAACGAGGCACATCTTTACGTGTGATGACACTGTTCATGCATTGCACTTTACTCTTACTGTCTTTAAGCACAGAAGAAACGAATATTAATTCTCTGGTATACTGAACACTGCATAGAGAGAATGGCAATATTGTCATACTGTTGTGCACATATCAGCTCAGCATGACCCTGAACGTTTTGATTGTATTTGGTGACAAATT
>CM022492.1:18313533-18383033 GCA_011952105.1 Coreoperca whiteheadi
GATATATATATATATATATATATATATATACCTGTCAGTTAACTCTGGTGTGCCTGTTCCAAAATGTGTCATATCGTAACTTATATTAACACTGACTTTGTGTTAAGTTTTATGACAGTTTCCAGGTTACCTGGCTGGAAAGATTTACATATGTATTTCTTTGCTCATAGAAAGAGAAGGACCAGCAATTTGTTCCTTACATTTGGATTGAAATGGTGAGTTCTTTCTGAGGAAGAAAGCACATTTTGATTAAATGAATTTCCACCTCCCACTCTGTTAGAAAGCTCTAATGTCTTTTGTCTAAATGCATCCCCCCCCCTTGTTTTCCTCTGTAGTGGTGGCAGGATGACTACATTCAATGGGATCCTAATGAATTCTGTGGTATTAGCTACGTTTCTCTTCCTAATGAAGTATTGTGGAAGCCAGATATAACTATTGAAGAGATGTAAGTTGGAATGTATGTGCATGCTCTCACACCCACAAATCCACATACAGTACGCCCACAATGGTAACTGGTGGTAGAGCATTATGTTGCTGTTAAGACAACTGCACAGGGTAGTTTAAAGCAAGACTGTTACTAAACAGCAGCGACTGTGGAAAATGGTCAATGCTAAAGAGTCATAAAATCAGTAAACTGACTCTGTAATGTCAGTTATTGAGCGATATTTGTTTAAACTTAGCCAACATTAGCCACCATAAGCGATGAGCTATGGTGTGTGTGTGTATATATATATATATATATATATATAAATGCGATATTTTGTTGCTTATGAATTTAAGTTTTCATGTGTAAAAGGAAGATTGTATTATTTCTTCTTTTGTGAGTTACTTGTCTCACTTTAACAAGTATTTACAGTGTAGTTTACTTCAAGGTCTTTCCTAAATGCCAATGTGTTGCTGCCTTATTTTCTGTACTTCTTCTCTTACTTACCAATAGCTGCCCAGTATTTAATTGGTCCCCCATATCTACAAAATATTCACACTGTAATTTGCAGGGTGTTTTATGAAGTGTTACCAAATATTTTAACCATTGTGAGTATAGGGAGTGATAAGTGAGGTTTTTTTGGGGGGGAATTTTGCCTGTATTTGATAGTAATAGTAGAGATTTCTATGACTTATTATTTATTCACAAATCTACTGTATATGAGTTTTGTATATAACGTTTGTTTTTGATTGAGAAGAATAAAGGGAACTACAAATCTCGTTATACAACCCTGTGCTGTAAAATGATCAACAAATCTATCTTGTTTCTTGAAATGCTAAGAGGTGGGGGGGGGCAACAAATGTCTGTCAGTACTTAACCAGAGATATTGTGGTTACATGATATGCATTGTAGTTCATTGCATTCTTTGGGTGTATTTTACATGAAGTCATGTTGTATAGTTTAATAGGTAATACATTATGTGAAATTCAGTTTAAAGCAAACGTGTGTGTTTGTTATCTTACAGGACAGAGAAGGACAAGGCCCCTCCGAGTCCTTATCTCCACATTTACAATAATGGTGCTGTCGAACTTACGAACGACAAGGTGGTGGTCAGCACCTGCAGGATGCAAGTTCACAAATTCCCCATCGACATTCAGAGCTGCACCCTCTCCTTCAAGTCTGTCATCCACTCTGGTGAGCCCGTAACCTGTCGTGTTTAAGAGTTTTATAAGTTCCTAGAAGTTGTTTTTTTGTTCTCATGTCTGAGTTTGAATGCACGTGTGTGCTTTAATGACTTTAACAGTTTATTGTCACCTGAACACACATACCATACATTCCTTTCTTGTTACCTGCAAGGAAACCGTACAGTTTTATTTTTGTCTCCCACCTTAGTCAAGGAAATACAGCTTGTTCAGCATTTAAACTCGTCAAAGGTCACAGAGTGGTCTCGCGAGTTGATGCGGACCCAGTACGAGTGGCTGTTCATCAACATGACAGTCACCAGCAAAACTGACAACAATTTTGGCTTCAAACAAAGCACGATAGTTTACACTGTAAGTATTTCTGGATGCATACATGCAGAGGTGGAAAGCAAACATTTCCTTTTTCCACCTCTGTTTATCTTACATAAGTACAGGTACTTTACTGAAGTATTTCCATTTTGCAGGTCTCTGTGTTTTCTTTCACTACATTTCAGAGGGAAGCATTGTTCAGTCACACCACAAAAGATATCTGACAGCAATAATTTGCAGATTAACATTTTACTGGTTCAACATGAGGGGCCTCATTCTGATGGCGCAAGCGAAACCTTTGGGATTCTTATGACAACAAAGTATCTGTCACTTTTACCGTTGTCGATAAGGCAACTGCCAAGGTTTGCTTCCTCTTCTCCAAGTCGGTATCCAGCTTCCAAACTTCAACCTCATCTTTCAGTGAACATCATTTTCTGCCAATGTTAGTTTGATAATATGCAATAATAATAATAATAATGAAACTTGTACGTATTAAGACTCTTGCTCGACAGCAATAACAGGCAGCATCAATTTTAAACTACAATTGAAAACGCACCCTTCACACATGCGCAGTGAAGAACATAGCACTTAACAATTTGAATAAAACACTTGCAACTCTCCTTTCATCTGTGTGCAATTCTTGAGCAAAGCTGACTGTAATATTTCTCCCCTTCCTCTTTTCCTACTTTTACCTAAGTAAATGATTTGAGTGCTTCTCGCACCACTGTAGACATGGGCAGGCTGGGACAGATCATCTTGTTGTTGCACTACACCTGTAATACCGGGAGTTGCTTCAGTTTAGAATTTGTAAAATGTAAAGGTCAATTACCTGACCGTTTAACATAATTTCACAGATCAACATGAAGAGGAGGTCTGCCCTTCATATTGTAAACTTCATGCTGCCAGTCCTGTTCTTCTTGTGTCTGGATTTGGTCTCCTTCCTGATCTCAGACAGGGGGGGCGAGAAGCTCAGCTTCAAGGTCACAGTGCTGCTTGCTGTCACAGTGATGCAGCTTATTCTGAATGATATTCTGCCTTCCTCTTCGGACAAGATTCCACTTATAGGTAAAGCAGCTCAGTCTTGCCTTTTTTGGACTGCACTTTATATTTGAGCAGTGACAGCACATATACTGACTCAATGTGTGGTTATTTGTCCACATTAATGATACTGCCTGTTCCCTTTAGCGATCTACTGTATTGGGATTTTTGGTTTGATGATGCTCAGCCTCCTGGAGACGATTTTGGTGATGTATCTGATGGAGAAAGACTCTGCATCCCAAGACAGCGAGGCAGATAAAGACCTGAGTGAGGGCAAAGTCAGCTCCCATCCCAACTGTTTTAGAGGTGAGATTCACTCCAATGAAATTTCTATATATATTTATGTGCTCAAAATATAAAAGCAGATCAGCAAAGCACCACAGAAGTGACTCCAGATGTTTTCCAGATTCTTTACAACAGGCACGTGTACAAATTATGATACAAAATGTTTATATAATTTTGAATATGCTACAACCATCTTTGTGTGAAAAATATATCTTTTCAGGGGTGAACAAATGGACTCCACGTGTGTCTGTCTGTGATGTGTCTACTGGTGAAACGCCATGTGATCTGCTGTCGGTGGCCAAAGAGGTTCGGATTATGTTACACTTTTTAAAAGTTTACCCAAATAAACTACTTTCTCCTGCAGAAATAGTCCCCATAAAACGTTTTGACATTGTGTTCTGTGGATTATCTAGAAAATAAATTAAAGTAACGAGAGTATGTATGAGAGTTGTCGCATTTTGCCAACTTTTTTTAGACAGCTTGGCACCTTAATAAACATCCGTCAGCTCTGGCTAGCTGACACCATATTCTAGTATGGCGGTGATAACGTTAACACACAGTTAGTAACTTTAGCGTGAAATCCCTGCTGTTGACTTCTGCACAACTTAAAATCACAGATACGCTGATTCTGGTTATTATATTTGTAGCATTAGCACGTAGGAAAAGCCTGCTGTTTCCACTAACCATTCCAGACACTGAAAAATGTGCCAGATATGTTGTTATGTTAGTGCAAAAAAGTAGAGATATTAGATATGACTGCAAAGTAAACAGGCAAAGCTTCACTCAAGGAAATATGTCAATGCAGAACTTATTTATCAGCAACACGAGATCATGAAAAGAGGCTCTGCACACCTGTTTGATTTGTTCTCTCTAAAAAGTTAGAGTAGGCTACACTGAAACTTGTAATGTGTGATGCTGGGGTGGTTCGCTTCTGCAGAACATAGAACTTGTTATCGATTGCTTGAATTGGCCCTATCAGGTTGAAAAAACCTCTACATTGCCAGATACCTTTCAAGTTACAATTGGCACAAAAATGTGAATGGCAAATGTAGCAGCTATCTTAGTATTATCCCATTATTTGAACTCAGTTTATGAAACTACTTTTTCAGGGTAGCAGCAGCCACCTGACGGAGTTCCATGACTCTAAAAAGCTCTCAGATGACCTGAGGGAGGTGGTGAAAACACTGACTGTGCTCCTTAACAACAGGAAGGAAGAAGGGAAGCCATGCTACTGGACCAGAGTGACTAAAAAAATCAACAAAGTTTTCTTCATTTTCTATGTCATAGCTGCCAGTCTGTTTTTACTTTGTATGTTTTTCTTTTGGAATAATGGCGAAGAATAATGGCGCCGAAAAATGAAACATACCGTACGATTGAGTTATAGATCCCACTAGTTGTAAACATCAGAAGTTGTAAACACAAAGTTACACGACCTTGCAGGTATTGCGTTCCTTTTTAGGTACCGATCCTGCATCGTCAGCACTATGACCCAACAGGGGAGAATGTATTCTGGTGACTGACAACAAGTCAATTTTGGTGTCACTACCAAACACTTCGCACTTACACTGTCACCGGGCCCAGATACCTAATACTTACAATCAGGCAACCACACACATCTGCCATTTGCATGTTTCACACAGTGGTTCCCATCAAACACACATGTTGTATTGTAATATTCTAGTACGCTAATATGCCATCAGGTGGTAGACTTTTGTCTTTGCTATGCAATAAGCGTAGTCCTTATGTACAAAGAATCCACCAATACAAATGCATGCAGATGTTAGACAAATTGCATGTTGTCCTACATAAAAATATCTTTACTATGTAATATGGGAAATTGTTATAATCCACCCCAAAAAATATTCAAAATATTAAAAGAATGAAACATGTGATCACGTGTAAGCAAGTTCATATCATACATATTCTCACAGATGTGTTTGATTCCTGCAGGAATCGTATCTGAGCTCTTTGAAGATTTACTTTAATTCTCCCACTTGTAAATGCAATGTAATGGCTTTCGTTAAAGCCTTATGTTTTCCCTTTCATTAAACACGAACATGATGTGTATAGGATGAGTTTTCATTTACTTTTCATTCAGCAAATTTAAAAAGAAAAACATTACAAGATTGATTTCAAAATGCGTCAGATAGTCGAATTCTAATAAATAGTTAATGACGCAGGTCATCGTGAAATTATTATTATCTTTGCTGTGCACTGTTAACATGTTGTGTCTCCAAACACTTTCACAATGTGTGTTTTTTTCCAAATGAAATATTTGTAGCTATTTAAAGCAGCACTGCAGTCATTTGGAATTGCTCTTCCATAAAGTTCTTCAGCTTCCGAGTGACTGATTAGACAAAACTAAGAGTCTAAGCTGCTCTGGCACAGCAGTGCTGTGAGCCACATTTTAAAGTTAATTTGCTTACATGCTCTTTGTAATGCAGAAATAAACAATAAAAACTAAACCTACTTTGTATTTTTCTTTCTTAGCTAGCATGTGTGTGTGAGAGTGAACCAAAACAGTAAGGTTGCGACTAGAAAACCAAACCAACCAATACCAATACATATTTATTCTGCTGTACATATCTGATCTATAGTGTATACACTGGATTCCTCTTCACACCTCCAGCTGTTTATTCTGTATAAAATGTCTACTATTAGCATTACTTGTATTTACACCTGCATTACAAATGTTATACTTATACCTGCACTGCCTACTGTTACTGCTGCACATGCAGATACTGTATAGATCTTAGCACATTCATATCTACCCCTCAAAAGTATCTATATTACTAATTTACTGCTTTTTGCACTTTTGGTTAGATGCTAAACTGCATTTTGTTGACTTAGTACTTAATTAAATGTACTCAACTGTTCAGACTGCAACCTGGTCCATAAAAATGTATATAAAAAACAAACAAAAAACAAACAAACCCTTTGTCTATCTCTTACTGTTTCAAAACGTAACACTTGAAGCAGTTCAGCATATTAGATGAAGCTGGTGTACTTACATGATTCTTGCAAGTGTTGGATTGTATCCACTTTGGTTGAATTGCACTTATTGTAAGTCGCTTTGGATAAACAGGTCCGCTAAATAAATGTAATGCTTTGTAATGTAATTAAAGTAAAGTTGAATCTAATCTAATCTAAGAAATGCATCAGATATTTTTTAAACTAGGTTATGTAAATTCACATTATGTGCTATTTTTAATTCTTTAAGTTATTCAATACAATCTGATGACATTAATGGTAAAAATTACTTCTGTTTCTAATTGATTAGGACTTATCAATTAAAGACCCATTGCCCTGACCTCTGCGGTAATGAAGTCTTTTCTTTCGTGTTGTCCCACCTCAAAACCATCACAGACCCACTCCTGGACCCCCTGCAGTTTGGGTCCCGACCCAGCCAATATCTTCTTGACATTGTATATTTTTTTAATTATGATTCTTGGCTTGGAGTACTTGCTTTATCTTTCTCTATATTTGTACTATGTTTATTGTTTGGCACCAAAATACCAAAGCAAATGCCTCGTGTTTGTGCATTTCGTGGTGTGTGTTGTGTGTCCTCCGGTGCTGCAGGCGGCGCTGTTCGCTTCAACGTCGCCGCGCTGTCGTTAAATCAGTGACGTGGATTTTCATTGTGGCGGTTGGTGCTGCCAAAAATACAGATCCAGCGACGTCTCGGAGTTTTACCACTAACTTTTTTCATATTTAGAAGTTGGACCACTCATTTTCTTTCCCTTCGTTTGTCACACTTGAACCCAGTTTTGTCACAGCGTTCACGACAGGTGAGCAGATCCCGTAAAACGTTAACGTTAGAGGGGTTTCCTGGTCTCGGCTAGTCAAAAGTATCAGCAGTAAAAAAAAATTAAAAAAACTGTTAAAAATTGGTTTAAAATTCCCTCGTGTCAGTGTTTATTGTTCGCACCAACTCCACGGCGTGCCTTCTCACAGACTCCAGAATGAGTAAAAACAGCAAAGTGTTGAACCTGAAGGATAAAATCAGTGGCAATGAAGTGGACCTGAGCTTGTGTAACCTCACTGAGGTGCCAGTCAGAGAGCTGGTAAGTTGCTCATCCTCACTGTGTGTGTGCGTGCGCGTGTGTGTGTGAAAATATTGCCAAATGTATTGCGTTGTCTTCGTGTACCGAAACTAAGCACAAGGCTGCCATGCTGTGGTTGCACGTGTCTTGTTCAAAACGCGTATTAAATGTACGTTTAGAGGTTACTGTATGTTTATCTGACCCATGCTATAATCCATCCCAACAGGGTTTATTCACCAAAGCAACTGTTGCGGACTTGTCCTGCAACAACATCGCCTCCCTTCCTGTAAGTGCAAACACAGTCATACTGTACTGAAACACCCCATGCTTACCCCATAGATCTCTGGTTCTTAAAATGAAGCAATGTGTACTTGTGACCGCTCACCACACGGTAAGGTCTCAGTGTGGGCATGAGTTGTGAGGAGATGTATCCACACAGCATATAAGTGAAAGGGACTGTACTTTGTTTTTATGAAATATGGTCATAGAGGAATCGGTCTCTGACATCTAGCCAGCTCTGGGATTACAGGGCGATAGCCTGTATTTGCATGGGTCTTTAACCCTCTTTAGCGCTGCCTGTCACTTGGCCTACTAACCCTAAAATGTACCTGCAGATTTTCCAGTGTCACTAACAAACAAAGAATATTAAGACTATGGTTTTTTTTTTTGTTGTTGTTTCGTTTGGCTCGGTTTCTTTCATGTATAAGTATTTGTGATACTTATTTATGCTTCTAGTCTGGCTGTGCAATATCCTCCGTCCCATTATATATTGTTAATAAGCTACACGTAACCTGACAGCTCATGCACTATTACTTTATACTGTAATATTAACCTCAACCGGTTAACCCACTTTGGACATTACACTTACCTATTTAAATTTATACTTGCATCCACTTGTACTTACCTGTTTTGTTGTGTATTATAATTTTGCTTTTTGCCTTGCTTAGTACTTCCATTCTTGTGTGCACTGACGTGATAGTGAGCTGCTGTTACAAAGAGTTTCCCCTCGATTCTGATTCTGATCTGATGTAGCCGGAGTTCTGCAACCTGACCCACCTGGTGAAGGTGGATCTGAGTAAAAACCAGCTGACCTGCCTGCCAGATGACCTGGGGAACTTGGCCAGCCTTCAACATCTGGACCTGTACAACAACAAGCTGACCGTCCTGCCCGTCAGCTTCTCCCAGCTCAGGGTGAGTGCCGGACACACTGTTTGCTCACGTTCCATTTGTATGTACTGATCCTCTTAACACAAAGCTGAAACGACAATGTGTGTGATATTAACGCTGACTCTGTCCAGCTCCTATTAGGTGCATACTTTAGTTAGAAAACGAAGCTCCTTGTAACATCGTTTTTGGTGCAGTTTAAAACGTATCTTTCATAAAATCATGTCAATTGTAATGTTCCCAGGATCACCTGTTGTTCAGTGGTGAAACTGTGGTTATCTGCTGCTCTGTTTTATTAGAGGTCACCCACGACACTGTTCTTTAATGGTTTTTAAATTGAAACCATGAGACTCTGCAGAAAATTTTGCTCTTGTTGTTTTACACAGGTTGACATTTCTATACGCTTATTCGCTTTCTTGCCGAAGGTTGGATGAGAAGATTGATACCACTCAAATCTGTATGTTAAATATGAAGCCAGCACCAGTAGCCAATGAGCTTATCTTAGCATAAAGACTGGAAGCAGGGGGAAACAGCTAGCCTGGGTCTGTGCAAATGTAAAATATCCACCTATCAGCATCTCTGAAGCTCACTAAGCTAAACATTATATAGTGTACAGACATGAGAGTGGTATCAGACTCTCTGAAAGAAAGCGAAAAATCATATTTAACCAAAATGTTGAACTATTCCTTTAAAGGGTGAATACATTGCATATATTTGACCTAGTGCTAACCTCTGCTGGTGTATTTTAGTACTCTGTGCTTGTGTTGGTATCAGTGCAGAATCAAATGTAGTTAAACATGATGCCCTTACTTACATGATGTGTGAGGCGGCTTGTCTGGCTTTTTTTTTTATTTTTTTTTTTATATCTGACCTTATCTATCTGATCTTATATATATTCGACGTGTTTGTTCTCAGAGTCTGAAGTGGTTGGATCTGAAGGATAACCCGCTGGAGGCCGGCCTGGCCAAGGCAGCAGGGGACTGTCTGGATGAGAAGCAGTGCAAACAGTGTGCCTCCAAGGTGTGAGAGAGAGAAAGAGATATGTAGAGAAGAATGACTAGAAGAGCTCAATGATGCAGTCTACAGTATCCAAGACTAAAGGTCGTTTTCTTCCAGGTTCTGGAGCACATGAGAGCTATTCAGGATGAGGTCGATCGTGCACGAGAGAAACGCCTTTTGAGGGAAAAAGGTGGGAAATATTATTCAGGAGACCTCTGTTAATGGAGTTGATTAAACTGCCTTCTGATGAAAACAGCTATATATAAAACCTCAATGCTTTTCTTTAGTACAGTACCGACCAAAATGTGTCTGTGGCGCAGAGTACAGAAGCCTGCCAAGTACTGATAACTGCCACTGAATGTCTGGTCAGATTTGTTGTCTTGCTTTCTTACAGCTAAAACTCTGGTATCACATCATAACCGCCCTATTGGTCTAAGTGTGTAACGCAGCGCTATTCACTAGTGCTGGAACAAGAACTCATGTACTCTCCTTTAGTAAAAGTACCAGTACATCGACGTGAAAATACTCCAGAGCAAGTAAACGTCTACTTAAAGGTATCAAAAGTTAAAGTACTTGAAGTGGCCCCTGTGACTGATCTATAATAACAATGACTTTATTTATATAGAACCTTTCAAACAAAGTTACAAAGTGCTTTACAATAAAAATATATAATTAAAGCAAATAACATTAAGAACTTAAGATATAAACATGATAAAATAATATAATTACAACAAATACCATCAGATTAAGAAAAAGCCATACGATAAAAGGGAGTCTTAAGAGATTTAAAGGAGGATACTGTGCATTATTAGATTTTAATATACTTATGCATTAACATGGAAGCAGCAAATCACTGTTGTAGCAGGTCGAGGTGGAGCTAGTTTTAGCTACTTTATATACAGTTTGGTAGTTTAGTCCAGTTCTTCCCAACCTAGAAGGGTCGTGCAACAGGAAAGAAGAAGAAGAAATAAAGTGCTGCTACACAAACTTGTATTCCCCTTTGGAAGTATCATATACAGAACAATATGGACTCAGAATGTCATGATCATATCTTAATTATATCTCCCTGGCTGACAACTTGGTAAGTAGGCTGAGAAAGTAATGAATGTGGTTTTCTTGTCTCACAGGAGTTTTTAATCTGCTGAGGATGAATTTATTTATTGCAGGAAACCAGAAACGAGCCTCCTGAAATACAGTCCCATTAATGTCCTGTTCTGAACGAATGTGACGGTGATGATGATCTGTCTGACTGCGTCTTCATCCCTCTATCAGAGCTGGAGAGGAAGAAGGAGGTGAAGCAGAGGGAGCGGGAGGCCAGAGAGAAGGAGGCTCGTAAACGGGAGAAGGCGGAGGAGAAGGAGAAGAGGAGGAAAGAGTACAACGCTCAGATGGCGGCTGTGGCTGCACGGGAGCAACAGAAGAAGAAGAGCGAGGAGAAGAAGAAAAAGAACGGGCAGGCAGCAGGTGGGACTGAAGGTCTGGATGATGCATCTCGTGAAGGGGTAGTTGATGTTTGTGTGTTGTTGTTGGTTTTTTTTTTTAACAAAACTACCAAGTTAAACTAGACAACTAACTCAGTCCATGATAGGCCTTTTGAGATGCTTAATGCAGAAGTTGTTAGCATATTATATAACTTTTTATAAGAATAAACACACAGGGAAGTGCAGGCAAAGTTAAACATGTTGCAGAAATCTTCTCCAGTATACCGAGCTTTGTTCACCACTTGGTTTTGGCTATAAATATTGTTGTTCTTGAAACAAAAATGCTGTTTGCTTAACTGTTTAAACCACATGACTAATTAAAGGACTATATGTAAAAAAAAAAAACAACACCTCAGACACCAGCCTTTTTAAAGGCAAGATAGCAGAACATGTTTGGTGAAGAATTCTCAGCCGCATAGATTTACCACTGAACAACAAGGTGCAGACAACTTGTTGGGGTATTTAGCACAAAACGGTACTGACTATATGAATATTAATAGACTCTCTAAACTCTAACTTATGTGATTTATAGCGTAATTTATGCTCATTTATTCAATCTAATCAACAATAGTTTAGGTCACTTAAGCTTTAAGGTTGATTTCCCATCTTTTAGGTAGCTGTTGGCTTCAGCTTGTTTGTGTTTTATTTAAAAAAACAACTTGCTGAGTCCGAAACCTGCTTGAGAAAGACAATCCATCAAAGTGAACATTTTAGTCAACTTTCTAATTATTATTGTTGTTATTAATTGCCAAAATTGAATTTATTAAGCAGTCGTGCAGTTTAAGGATGCACCAATCCAAACTTTGTACTCCTGATACGATACCTCAACTCAGGGTATCTGCCAATATAGAGCACAGCGATCCGATACCAGTACTCTTATTTTTCCCCACGTACATTTAAAGTAAACGAAGGTTTGTGCAGGGGAGAGAGGAAGCTAGAAGCTCATACAAAGACCTCTCCTTAAAACTCAAGGCAAGATTAACACAGTAAAAATAACAAGGGGAAGAAACTACAAAACTACTACTAAAACTGCTACCACAAAGTAAAGGAGAAAAGAAATAAGTAGAAGAGAAAACGTGTTATTTCCCATTCCAGTTGTCAAACGGTCAACACTGGTTGGGGAAATTACCAATGTTTGTTTAACATGTTTCTAATAGTAAACAAAGATGAGGAAGGAGTTACATACATTACATATTGTTTTTCCTTAGCGACGCATTCAGGGATGATTCAACATCCGACATTTGACAATCGGTTGCCCAAAAAAAGCATCACATTCATGAGCTATGTTGTTGTGAAATCAAACCTGGAAAACAAACAAGAAGCAAGAGATCTTTTTTTGAGATGCATAGTGATGATTTTGTAATTTCTTGCATTGACAAGGTTTGTGTTCAGATAGGAGTTGTTTAACTCTCCTTGATCCCAGGACTTTATTAGTGTCGTTGACTCTCTGGTCGTGCACCAAACAAGCAAAGCCCAGGTTTAGTTCTATTTAAGAGTTTGTTTTGAGTGTTTTCGTTCTAACGTCACCCTCTCTCGCTTCGTCTCAGCAGATAAAAAGCTTGCCGTGGAATCGGCGCCTAAACCTCGACGCTCTCTCGTCGGCCTGATGTTCAAGCTCCTCCTCCTGCTACTACTGGGATTGGCCGGAGTCGCCGCTGCCTGCCGGCTGACCGACCTGCAGAAGGAAGCCGTGTGTGTGCCGGTCAATGTCGCCGTGGACGACAGCCTATCCTGGGCCAAAGAGCAGGAGGGTGTGGTCAGACAGCTGGTGCAAAATCTGTCGTCCACGGCGAAGGAGTTTCTTGAATCCACACAAGCGTCCAAGAACTAAACCATCATCTGCCGCCATCAACCTCCAGAGCTGCAGGTTTTCCACTCCCAGCTGTGAATCCTGGGATTTTGTTTTAATATTCTGAATTCATGAATCTCATTAAAATGGGCAACCCTGCATCCCCTCACCCTGTTTGAGGTGCTGGGAGGTGAAGGGTCTGGACACATAGATAAAGGGGGATGGACAGAGGTGTTAAAGTCATCTTAAATTCCTATGGAATTGTTGTCGCTCTTGTACCCTCTTTGTACTACAGCCTGTTTTAAAAAAAAAAATAAATAAAAAAAACCCAAAATAAAAATAAAAACTCGTCTTAAATGTCTCCATGCCGACCATGTTTTGCGCTTTGACCACCGCCCACAGCTGGTTTGTGTTTCAGTGCATCACACGGCGCGCGGGTTGTATTTGAGAGGCGTTCAGTGAAATGTCAGGTGGCCCTGTCTGTGCTGCACTGGACCGTCGAGTCGCGTGTTAACTGCCAGTCAGAGTTGTGCATCAGCCAGTGTTTCGATGTGGCAGTCTGAGCATGTGCAGGGAAGGCCGTGTGAATGTAGAACTCACTCGTCTGTGGCCTCCTTGTCTCCGTAGCTAAATCTCGCTGCTAATACACGCCGTCTGGCATGCAAACTAGAGCCCAAGTGAGTGGATTATTATTTTTTTTATCTGATCACAGATATAACGGTATCAGGCATATATGTCGGCCAACAACAAACAAGAAGTTACAGTAAAGGAATGCACAAGATATGTTTACAGTAATTTAGAAACACTGTTATTACATATTTTCCTGCTCAGTACAGTACTTTAATGATTAATTGGTTTAAGAATTTAGTTGCCAATTATTTTTCTGTCAATCGATTAATCAATGGACCATCATTTCAGGTTTGAGTTTGTCATCAGATTTTTCCTAAACTCTCAAATACTGATATCTGTATTGGCCTCAAAAACCCGTCAGGCTCTATTGTTCACCCTTCCCAGTGCACAAACTGTATTAAAAGGACCATACTGAGAATGTTGCAGCTGTTTGCTATATATCCTGTGTACATCACAGATATCCATTTTACAAACCATGCTGCTGTGTTTTTGGCCGTTGGTCGCATTTTTACCTAATTTTCCTACGGTCGTTGGTTTCCATTCATTTCCATACAGTCTGGAAAGTAATTACCAGACTCCTGAAACTTGCTAAAAATGTGGAATCCATCACAGTAGTCTCTAATAACTTGTGTCAAAGTGAAATTACTGTAACGGGATAATGAAAATGCACACGCTCCAACTCAGATACGCAATTAAACGTCATTACCACACACAACTAATGGAACTTCAATAAAAATATATCCAGACTTGAATTTCACTGTGATGGGTGGATGGATTACACCGACAAAACGGAAACCAGTGGCTGCATGGAAGATAGGAAAAGTACAAAAACACAGCATTCAAGTTTGCTAAAATGTTAGCTGTATTTTAAAGTATACATGTTTTGTTGTTAAGGGGATATCATTTGTAAAAGCTGGGTTCCTTTTTAAAGAATGCAATAGGTACAGTGAATTCACTGTAGCTCAGAATCCCTAAATCATTTGGTGAATAAGGGCCGAGTCTTGATATTGAACTAGCGGTCCAGCATCTGTCATCTATAATATGAACGATAGAAATAAAAGGCAACTGGCAGATTATTTTACTGTGCTTTCAGTTTAACTGGTGACTTTTGAAATGCAACTCTTTAATGTTTCAGGGTGTCTTTGTGCAAAAGGCTGCCGTGGTCCCTGTAAAGCTTTGTCCATGCTCAAACGCTGTCAGCGTCAATAAATGGCTATGCACTGCAAGAAACATTTTAACCGTGTGTCTGTTTTTGTAATAGAAGAAGAATGGTGGGGAATTCAACTTAACAGCAGGACCATTTTCTGAATGAGAGTGAGGATTCTGGATCCAAAATGGATGAATTGACAATGATGATAAGATTTTGAATAGTAATTAATAAACGCATTGAACTGATTTTTTTATTTTTTTTATACTGGTGCCAATACCATACTTTTATAAAACGTCACATTGAGGAATCAAAAAATTTCCATTTAACAAAATAGGCCAAACTTTGCATTCGCATCTGTGTTCAATTTTGCCTTAACACAGAAAAATAACCTTATAAAAATAAAATACAGCTTAAAAGTAGCCGAAATATTATTGAAAATCAGGAAATATCTGATTAAAGAATAAGTAAACAAGACTAAGAATCTAACCAGGCATTCAATGTTAACCTTCGGTACTTGGACAGTTTTCAGTACTTGCTGTTAAGAGAGATAATTTGGTCGTTTCCCAAAAATACTGAAGCTCGACAACCAGCCCTAATGAGGATGGTACTAGTAGATGTATAACAATTCGATACTTGCAGGAATAGTTTGACATTTTGGGAAATACGCTTGATACCACTCTCATGTCTGTACGGTAAATATGAAGCTACAGCCAGCAGCTGGTTAGCGCAGCTTGCACGGATTAAACAAGCATGTTGTATGTTGCATGTAAACAACATGTTGATTGGTGAGCTTTAGAGATGCGGCTTTTGTTGCCTTTGGACGGAGCCAGGCTAGCGGTTTCCCCCTGCTTCCAGTCTTTACGCTAAGCTAAGTTAGCTGGCAGTAGCTCTATATTTAGTGTGCAGACATGACGGCGGTATCAATCTTTTCATCTAACTCCTGGCATGAAAGCTAATAAGAGCCTTTTTCCAAAATGTGAAACCTTGCCTTTCTAGTTAATCTTTTATCAGACTGTGAGTAAATCATGTGCTTTCACGTATGCTTGGCAACACAGTTTAGGATTTATTTTTCAATTTTAAAGATTCTTTTTTGGGCTTTTATTGCATTTTATTGCATATAGGAGCAGCCAGAGCGTGACAGGACTCAGTCTTTGTACATGGGGGGCCACCCCCCCGTGTTTAAAGCTAAAATATGCAGTTACTAATGGGACGTTTTTGGACTTCATACCAATTTGAACTTTTGATCACATTTCTAACTTTTCGCTACGATCTTTCTAATGGGGATGAGGATGCTGCAGTATGTAGCAGAAAACCATTGAAAAAGAAAGTTTGACATCACAAGATCTAATCCTCTACTCATGTCCACCTTATTAAATCCTAAGAAAGGAGGCCAAGATAGCAATGATTAAACGTTTGCAGAAATATAATGACTTTAAGTTAAGGAAAACAGTGACACCACGAGGCCACTTTAGTAGCTATTCTGGAGCTCTTGATCAGATCACACGACCTTCATCAGCAGATAGTTTGCGCAGTTGTCACGGAATTGCAGATATTCAAATTTCCACTTTTTTCAGCACTCTAAAGGGGACTTCTTATCCGTGTTGGCTTTAAAGCTCAGGTGATGATGACCGCATGATACGATTGACAGCTCCAGAACAGCTACTAAATGGACCTCATGGTGAGACGGTTTTAACTGCTGTTTCCAAGGTCAAGAATGAACTTCGATTGTCAATAATGACTCATAGTTTGATTATATGACTTGAATGTGACATCGGACGAACGGACATGGATAAATTACTCATTTAAACAAAGAATTAGGAAACCATTGCTTTTAACAGCTGAATATAAGAGCTGAGCGCCACAGCATAATGGGTGATATCCATTTCCTGATCATCACTTTAACTGCACATTTGTCTTCCATAGTTAATACTTCAAACAATAACGTGAATGAGCTCATATGACGACTAATATGAGAGAGAGAGCAGTCTGTGAAAGCCAGCGACCACAGCCACCATTAGCCTGATGAAACCTTCCTCTAATACGTATGTATAATGTGTCTGCTGGAGCTGGGAAACTGAAACTTGTAGCCGAGGGAGGTTAAAGGTGATGAGATACAAACGCCTCTGGTTACTCAAGATAATTTACAGATTTGTTGTGAGCAGTTTGATGGAGGTCTGTGGATCATCTTGAGTAACTGCCTCATGATTTCTGAAAAGAGGCGTTGCTTTGGAGTTTTTCCAAATTGAATTTTTGTTTTTTAAACTAACTGTACCTTAAGAAGTGCAGGCGCCGGGCCTCTTAAATGCATGCAGGAATACAAGGCTATAGTAGCAGACGTTCCCCATTAAAACTGTCATAGTTTAAAAAGCCAAATTTAAGGAACCTTGTGGGCTTTTAGTGTGATAGTGTGCAAGAGGAAGTGGAAGAAGAAGAGGTGTGCGCTTTTCAAATTTAACGAAACAGACAAATAGAAGTTAAACAGACTTTTTTTGATTCATACCACTCTCTTATCTGTACACTCACCATGAAGCTACAGCCAGCAGCCACTTAGCTTAGCTTAGCATAAAGACTCGAATATACACTTTATGGCCAAAAGTATATGGACAGCGTGCTTCCAACTTTGGGGCAACTTTTGGCCTTACAGTGTAACTAGTAAATCCAGCTGTCAGATATACTGTATGTATTAACGTAAAAAGTACAATATTTCCCTCTGAAATGTAGGGATGGAAAAGTAGAATATATCCAAAATGTAAATGCTTACAGATAATTAACCAGAACCTCACAACTGTAATCATGTACTCTGTTACTGCCGACCTCTGCAGGGACAAAATGAACAAGTATTGTGGTATTACCGATAACAGTATACGACGCAGTATGTGCATGTGAATAGGGGACTGTGCCGCACATGCGTGTAAAGGCCGAAACCACACACCAGGTTTCAGCCTTGTCCCTCATCTGTGTGCAGAATGAGCCCCTTCGCAGCTGGAAGTCTTTAAGGACGCGTGGGCGCGGCTCAGCGCAGCTCTTCACTGTGAAGCCAGTTCCTGTCTGTGGCTGCAGGTCTGCCTGTAGTCTCTCTCCTTCATGTCGGCCGTGTCGTCCAGCAGCCTCGTCCGAACATGCTCGTCCACCGTGATCTCGAGGGTCACCTCTCTGAACACCTTACACACCGACACCTGCGGCAGACACGAGGACGATCGTCACGTTCACTCGCAAAGCCTTCATATTCTGGGGCCCATCAAGGCACACAATGGGGATGCTGTGATCCTATTACCTCCTGGAAGTAGAGTTTCTTGAACATGGCGATGCTGACCTGGTTGTCCAGCCCAATCTTTGCTTGAAACTTTTTCACCCCAAGTTTGGTGGCTCCTGGAAGACAACACATCGCCACCATTCACAAACTACTGTGGCTGTAATCTGAGGTGAAACGTGTTTGAAAGTTTTCTGATTTACAGGTCACGGCAGCAGCACCTCTCTGCCATATGTGATCCAACATTTGAAACCCACAAAGGCCTTATTTTCTTTCCACCTCACACTATGTCAAAGCCACTGTGTGTAGAATTTTTATGCGATAATAGGCATCTTTCGAATTATTCCGAAAAATTTAAGGCTTCGTCTGTTGAAAATTCTGGTGGAAGTTGGTGCTGTTTATGTGTTGCTTTCTGTCATTGCTCTTTGCGACAGTGCCGTTTTTTAAAGAAGTTGTTTTGTTTTGCCCTAACTAGTCATGCATCTGTCCCGTTGATGTCATTTTCATTCGACACGGGAACTGCGGTAGTGGTTGTCAGAGCAAGTAACTTACCTTTTCCTGACAAACAATGAAATATGATGATTTAAGAGTGGTTATTTCTGTAGGGCAACGGACAATAATCTGTAGCGCTGCGTCGATCTCATCCACAGTTGTCGCCATTTTCGTGGCTATTTTTCTGGTTGTTTTTCCAACCAGGAAAACGGCTGACAACAGGCACAACACGAGGCCTACTTGAACTGCTGAAAAGCAGAAAATTAGACAGCGATCAAAAGCCAGACATTTTCGAATTCTACACAGTGGCTTTAACCTTCTGTCTCCCTGCTGTAAGCAACAACACGTTTGGTCAATTTTCCCTGTTAACAAGTCTTAAGAAATCTTCGGACAGACTGTAAGCGGCTCACCGTAGCGCATCATCATGCGGGTCACCTCTTTCCCGATGCCCTTGCCTCTGTAACTGGGCTCTGTTAAAAACAAGAAACCTCATGCGTATCAGGGAATGAAAAATACAACAACGGCAGGAAAATAGTGGTGAAATACAGATACAGTATACTGTGGGGAATGTAAACATAAAGCACAGATTGATTGTACATGTTTGACAAGCCCTTGCTTTTGACTTATTGTTATGATAAACACGTTGGGCGTCACCTGCAATCATGATCTCCAACTCAGCCAAGGATGGGTCTGTGGGGTCAGTCAGGAAGATGTTGACATCTCCCACCATGCACTGCTCTTCTTCTACACTGATGTCCGCCCACCGCTGCTTGTCCAAGATGATGAACGTGCACTCTGGAGAGATTGAATTTTTTTAAAATAATAATAAGACAGTTTTCCTTAAGTAAAGGCGGAAACATAGTAGTCGTGCATGACCTCAGGATAGTGTGATCCCCTATTTTCATATCATATCCAATGATTACCAGTTATTTACCAAAGCTATGAGCAAAGAAATCTAAAAGGATTATATTGAAAATAAATTGCCATTTTAACCCTGATGAAGGATTTCGATTAACACATTCCGGCTGATCTGCAGCAATAAGACAGGTCTTTAGAGCATTTATAAAAATGCAGGCAGAAGACCCCTTACTGTCATTATCTTCCCTCCAGCTCCTCTCCATGTCGTACTCCTGTTCCAGGGTCAGCGGCTCTGAAGCGGTCAGCTGCTGCAGCTCAGGGGACTTCATCCACTCGTGATACCTGAAACAGGAGGATGAAAAACAGGGAAAGGACTGAAGTTGGTTTCTGGTCTCCCAGCCCAATATTTCTCAGATATATATATCTATCTATATAAACTATATATTAGCTATCATATTAAAGAGCCGAAAGATTATTTAAAGATTTTTTTTTTTTAAATGGGCAATTTCATTGTTTATCTTTGTCCAGAACCAATAATTAGTACAAATCATAAAAACACTTTGGTTATACTTCTCAAATGTAGGGCCAGTTTTCGAACCTGTATACTTGGATGTCGTACTGACCGAAATGTGTCCTGAAAAACTGTCAAAGTATAAAAAGGTAAGCACTGAATGCTCGGTCCGATTCTTGGTCTTGTTTGCTTCTTAGATTGTGCCCTACTTCCTGATTTAAGACTTTATTAGACTGTATTTTATTAAACACAGTCCAAAGTTGAGATTGGAAGTTTCGTCGAGATTGAATATTCAGTCTCCACTTTACAGCCATAATGGACCAGAAGTCTTGAAGTGTTACATGCATCTACACGTCCTTCATGACCACTGAGCAAACCCCATCTGATGATGAAGACCGTGCGATAGGACTGAAAGCTCCAGACCAGCTACTAAATATACATCGTGCCGAGTTTGCTTTGTCAACTATTTCTACATTCCTTCCTTTTAATGCCACAATACTGATGTTGTCTGTTTCCAGCACCTTCACGCTGACCATATGAATGAAGATGATGATGATGATGATTAAACGTCATATTGAACTGGTCGCGTGTCGCACACACTCATTTAGATTGCTTATTTAGCCATGCAGGTAAAATCATATGGGCACTTTTTTTTTTTTAAAAGATCATTCAAACACCAGAAGACATCAGCAGAGGAACCAACGAAAGAAATGAGCAGAAAGGAGAATAAAAGCGACAAAGAAGTCATTAATAGTGACAGCAGACCACGGTGCTGTGGTCTGGAAGAGCAGCTACCTGGGCACGTGGTCTGCATTGTAAGGAACCAGCACTACTCTGCGCCCCTCCAGTAACGTGTCCTCATTTATCCTCATGATGCCGAGCCACATATAAACCGCCAATATGACCGATAGTTGCTTTAACACAGCGTTCACGTTTACAGCAACCCCGGTGCCGTCGGCCCCTCACTCACTTCCTCGTTCGCACTCGGTGGCTCAAACTGCAGCCGCGCTCACTGACACGAAGGCGGCAGTCGCCCCCTGCTGGACGACAGCGGGAAGTACTGAAGAGCCGGTGAAGAACGAAAGTCTTTATTGAAATTCAGGTTTAGATGTAGATATATAGAGACATACCCGTTAACAAAACATTAAATATGTTTTCAAAGGAACAGAGTGCAGTAAAGAATACACTCTAAAAGGGTTGTTCGACTTACTTTGTCCCAGCTCCAAAGGTTGTAAAGGCTGTCAAGTTAAACCATGCTTTTATATAACCAAATTTCTTGTTACCCCCCACCCCCATCGGCATTCCCAGTTTCTTCCACAATCGACTATCTTATTTAATGTTTCCTGCATTTGCATTAGCGGTCTTAAGCATATTTTAATTATTTGCTCAGTCTAAACAATCATAAACCCAAAGGATGTGTTACAGTGTCATCCCCTGACACTCAGCCAGTTAGTGAAAACAGTGATAAAACTGAAAAAAAAGACAGAAAAGGCCCAGATAATCTCACTTTTCCACCTACATTCCCTGCGAATCTTTCACTCGTGTTTGTATGATACTGTGAAATGTTACAACGATGTAAAATGTAAATTATTTAGGGTATTAATTAAGAAGTCCAGCCACATTCATCTTTGAGACAGTAGTTTTCTTCTCATTTGTGAGTTGTCGTTTTTTGTTGTTGCTGTGATTAGGGAATAAGAAAGAAAGAGATTCTGGGCTACAGAAAGGTTCAACTATGATTCAGATAATCCAAGGGGGAGCAGTAAATGATCTGGTTCTAGATTAGAGGTAATGACTTTAAAAATGTTAAACCAAAAGGGCTGAATTCTAGAAAAAACTATGGCGTAAAGTTGCCTCTGAGGACTGCCATCTGCAACTGTGTATCTGATGTTTCTGCCCCCACAAGACAAGGTTTTGGTTTCATGTGTGTTACCAGGATTCAGAATTCTCGAGGGAGCAACTCAAAAGTCATTTAAGTGATTGAAACTGTTGTTCCTGTTTGTAAAATCCCCAAATTCTTGGATTCCTATCTTGGACTTGGATTGGCTTTTGGAAATTATGGTTTTATTATTTTAAACCACGTGTGTGTGATTTTGGGTGTTAAGTGGCCCTGGCCAGTCTGTGCCACAGTTTGACCGGCTCCATTGGCGTGTTGACCATGTCCATCCAGTGCTGCAGCTGCAGGCCCCTGGCGTACATGAAGGGTCCCAGCACCAGCACTCCCAGCAGGGCCGGAGGCTCTGGGAGAAAAATAAAGACACAGCTGAGCTTATCTCTGGAGCCGAAAAACTGATATTGACGTTTATGTCGTGCGATTTAGCAGCCCAAAAAAAACGTGAAATCCTTACAGCTCCAGACCTTCAGGAATAAGGACAAACCCCTGTTGCTTTGCCCTTCCCACTATGCATTTTTGAGTTTATAAATTGATGTTCAAATGATTTAATACAGGCTTAAAGAATCTCACTGCTTAACTTCTAAGCACTGCTCTTCTGAATATAAGTCCAGAATCGACACACCAAAAGTAAAAATTCATGCTCTTTCCTGAAAGACGAACCAAGCTTGTACTCAAAGAGTCAGAGAGAGTCAGCCTCGTAACATTACTAAAACAGAGTAACAGGTCAAACATGAAGGGAAAGAGAAATTAAAGGTGAACCATTTTTTGTTGCTCGCCTCTTACTCTTAATAGAACAACGAGGCTGAGACAATTCTGGTTAAAAGCAAATAATTAAACCAGCACAAATGAATACTTTGCACAATTATTTCCAGCATTATGTCTACATAGACATCCAAAATGCCCTTTTGAGAGTAACAAAAGGACACGTGGTGATCAAACAGTTAGTCAATAGAGATACGGTACAAAACCAGCTAATTGGCAAATATTACAAAAACATTATAGGTGGATTCAAGTTTCTATTTCTGGCCAATTTCTGACCAAAACGCAGAATTTAACTGAATTTAATTGCATCAAAGGTTTGTTGAGCACTCCACTCTTGCACTCTTTTAGCATGAGTCCCACTGGGATCTGATCTAATACGCGTCCTCAAATTGAAAGAGATTCTTTGAGGGAGCTCCATAACAATCAGCAGTTATCAGATGTCGGGTGATTAAAGAGAAAAGGTAAAGTATTAGTATTACTCTGAGGAAAGAAGGATTATAAGAGATCATGCACATTAAGTTGACCTTTTCACCTGAGCGGACGTGGTTTGGCTGCTGCAGCTCGACTCTCAGACAGGCCTCGTCCAGGTGCTGCGAGCGGAGTTTAAAGGCCATGCTGTGGTTGAAATAGGGGTCGCTGTCACCTTGCAACACGCAGCTGTGCTTGATCTTCACCACCCGAGTGTGTATCTGTAAGCTCACCTGGACACACACGCCTGGGAAACGCACAGATGCTGTATCACCGACGCTTGCGAGGTTACTCCGCTGCCTTGGTTCAGACTTCCACACATCCACAAGCCTTTCCATAAACCTCATAAAGACCTCATACCTGCGTCTGTGAGCAGCTGTAGGCCCCGAGCCCTCAGAACCACCACAGAGAGGCGCTGCAGTGTTGGACTGTAGCTGAGAGAGATCTGCACATCACCCAGCTCTGAACACTGAGAGAGATGTGAGATGATGATCGTGAGCGTTCATGACAGGTTCTGTGCACATGCAATCATCGTGCGTGTCTCTGTGCGTACCTGTGTGTTGTCCTCGGTCTCCAGGTCCCTCCAGAGCACCCTGCCGGCCTGACCGAGCTCCCCCTCCAGAGGAAACAACACCCTGCCCACCGCGTGGCGCTTGCCGCCTTGCTCCACGCTCAGCACGCACACGCTCAGGGCGCTCTGAGGCACACACACTCCTGACACCTGTGGAGGAAAAACATACAGGAAGTGTGTGAGACCACATACATGAGCCCGATTTAAAACTTCTGTAGACTTTTTTGTCCGCGCCTGGAAAACGAAGCAGTCGTTGAACTCCGGGTCGGGCCCCGTTCGCCGGGCCTTGGCCTGGCGGGGCCGCCGGTCATCAGGGAGAAGCCGGAGCTCCGCCAGCGTGACGTTGCCGTGGAAACGGGGAGGGAGGTTGCCGAGGCGGATCAAGGAGACCATGAGCTGCTCGCTGCGGTGTCGATACTCCACAGAGAAGCAGAGACGGGTGGCCATGCCGGGAGGGGGGGCCACCACCTCGTCCAGAGGAGGAACAGAGTAGAGACCAGCCAGCAACGTCCCCACTGGGTACCATCCTGATGGAGACAGGTTGTAGGTGTATGTGAGGATTTGTTAGGACGTTTGTGGGATTTATCTTTGATTGTAGACCCAAATTTAACGCAGTGATATGTCTGTGATATCTGAATGATTTTTAGCTGTGCTAGCCATCCTTGGCTCTGGGGATGGCATTGTGAGTCTGTCGGTGCACCACTTTGGTCCAGACTGAAATATCTCCACAACTACCGGAGGTATTGCCATGGCTCTTTGTACAGACATTCGTGGTCCCCAGAGGATGAATCCTACTGACTTTGGTGATCCTCTGACTTCTCCTCTAGCGCCACCATGTGGTTCACATTTGTGGTTCAGCGTGAAATATGTTGAAAAGGTCCTCACCATGAGGATGAAATGTAACAACTCCACGGAACATATGCAGATTACAATAACGTGGGAAAAGTTTAAAAACATCTTTAACCACAATCTTCTCTCTATAGATCACATTAGTTTGTACTAGTATTATCCTTGAATTTAGGTTTCAAATGACTGAATTTCACTTCACAAATTTAAAGGCACTATAAATCATCTTTGCCATAGTGACAAATAAAGGTCAATGACCTACTGCTTACTGAGAGGGACCCACGATGGGCCAGTATGTCCCTCCCGGCCTCCAGCTTTATCCCCTCCTCATTTTTTAGGTCACCATGGTTTTGTGTCATGAAGCGAGGAGGCAGTGTGAAAGGGATCTCACTGGGCCTTTCACACAGAGAGACAATTGTTATTAATTGTGCCTTCTGTAGCATTTTAAATATCAACATATTGATTTCAACTTAATTGTGATACCTCTCTTAAAATCAAGAATACAGGTCCCGTGAACCCTGATGTGTATTGGATGCTGTTCTTCAGTGAGAAGTTCCTTTTTTTTTTTCATGAAAAGTTGACTTTTTAGAGACACTTTGGCCTCGCAGGACAGCAACACTACAAACGTGATGAGATTATAGAATATATTGCATTGCTGTAGATTAAACTATCCTACAGAATAGAAAGTAGTTAAAATTAGCTCAACCTTAAACAACTACAGCAGTAAAATGCAACATACACATTAACACAGCATAATCCATAAACATAATCTTCAATAGTAAAACACTGACAGGGACCATTTTTATGCATAAAAAAGGTTACTTTTGATACTTTAACTGCATTTAATACTTTATAATATAAAGGCAAAAACTTTTTTTATAATACTACATAAAATATGTATGTCAAGGGTTGGCGGAAAAATCTGTTTTGTGAAATGTTTATTTGTACTGTTCCACATGCATACTCAAAAAATAAACCTTTTAAAGTAAGAATGAATAAACAGTGAGAGAAAAGCACTATGTAGGACTATGTGCATGTTGCGCGTGAAGGTTTTTTGGTGGTACTAACATTGCCCCGCAGCCCTGAGACACCAGAATCACCGGAGCAGAGCATGCTGGTACTGAAGGCACTGTAGAGAGCATCTCCTCGTATTGACTCTGACCCTTCTTTGTCCTCCACAGATAGTACACCATCAGACCCAGCAGCAGCAGCAGCAACAGGAGACCCGCAGACAGACCAACAGCCAACAGTAACACCTGGTCTGAACAAACAAGCACATTAGCAAGGAAAAAAAGCCCAAGTGTATGGCAGGCACTGCGTCTTATATTTACTGCTTACCTGCCATGCTTATTTGAACTCTCCTTGTCTTTTCCAGTCAGCTTTCACTCACAAAGACTGGCTGTCATTGTGACTGTAGTTGACCTGTTTAGCAGTGGTGTGTGAAGTGTGTAATGTGTGTGACCCTGGAGAGTAGAGAGTACAGCACAGCTGGCGGATTCTCACCATTTCATGCTGCTATCTGGCTTTTTGGTTGGCAGCTACAGTCAAACCCCTTTTAAAAGGGCCATACCACTGATTTAGGATGTTTTAGCCCATTCGCAAATTACATATACCTCAGATTAGAGCTAAGCATTTGCAAACCATGTTGTTGTGTTTTAGATTGTTGAATATAGTGTTAAGGAGCTAAACGTTGCAAAAACACTGACATTGTTCTGTAAGGTTTTGTCCCTTAACTTTCATTCAATTTCATTTTTAGCCTCGCTAGCAGCTCTAAGGATGGCAATGTTGGTCTGTTGGTCCACTCTTTTGGTCCAAACTGAAATATCTGAACAACAAGGATTGCCATTGTCATCGTATCATATAGATATCCATGGTGCCCAGAGGATGAATCTTACTGACTTTGGTAAGCCTCAAAATTTTCCTCTAGCGCCTCCATGAGGTTGACATTTATGTTTTTTTGTGAAATGTCTCCCCAACTATTGAATGAATTTCCATGAAATGTAGTAGAGACGTTGATGTCCCCCACAGGATGAATTAGTGATCCCCTGACTTTTCATCTAGTCCCATCATCAGGTCAAAATGTCCATATATTATTGATTACATTATCTATTACAAATATATATATATGTCCAACATGTTGGTTTATGACTAAAGTCTCAGATGTATTAACATGCTAAACTAATACAGTGAACATGGTAATTGTCATTGTGAGCATGCTGATGTTAGCATTAAGCTCGAAGCACCGCTGTTACTGCCCTGACAACTGATTTTAACTCTGAATCAAAATGCTCATTAGCCACTCATCCACCCACAGTCGATTCACTGACACACACACACACACATGCACACAATGTTCAGAGACTGGAAGGCAGCTAATGAGATGACAGCTAATCCTCAGAGCTAAAGGTAGAGTAACGGCCCTCTCTCTTACACACACGCACATGCACACATTACACACATTCCCATGAGGTCGGGTTATTAGAAAGGAGACAGATGAGAAGATCAAGCTGAAGACAAGTCACAACAGAGGAAAACTGAGTGTTTGAGGCTGTGAAGGCAGCTGGAAACAAGAAGGTGATTTTCTTAAGAAGTGAGGGAGGTAGGTTGGAAGGAATGAGGGCATGAGAGAGAGACGCCATTTAGCAAATCAGGACACAAGGTGTGAATTTAAAGGTAAGAGGTTACTTTTCTTTTTATCTGATATCGCACTGTTTTTTGTGCACATGGACGGTCATTTATGTGGGTTAACTGGGTGTTTATTCATACAGTACAGGCACATTGTTAGGTATTCAGGATATCAGCAGGTCAGTTGTGGTCAAACCACAATTAGGTCAGTTAGGGACACAGGTTAATTTAATAGTTTGGCAGTTATATTTAACATAAATGTGGATTTGTGAATGTTTTTGTGTTACTAAATCAAAGTAGCATTGCTTTTCAATAAGAGAGGGACTGAACAACTGGCACAATCTGCCTTTTAAAAGCATAAATACACCAGAATAAAATTAGGCACAACATGATATTTGATTGTTAGAAAATAGAAGTAAACAGGTTAATTGTAATTTCTTATAACCTCTACCATTCATTCTTGTTGGATCTCCCTTTGACTCTTCTGCTTCTGTATCTTCTGTCAATTGAAGGCCAAATGCTCTCTAAAACTGTCTTGATCAATCTACTCTTTGTCTCAATAATCAAATAATCTGGATTGTGTAATCCCATTAGGATAATCTGGGAGTGCCTGTGAATGTGAGGGTGTGCACTGACTGGGTTAAGGGTGTGTTTCAGAGTCAGGAAGAAAGACAAGATTAAAGGAATATTATGAAATTTTGGGAAAAATGCTTATTCGCTTTCTTGTGCAAAGTTAAATGAGAAGATTGATAGTACTCATGTCTGTACGGTAAATATGAATCTTGAGCCAGTAGCCAGTTATCTTATCCGTAAAGACTGGAAACAGTGGGAAACAGCTAGCCTGGCCTTGTCCAAAGGTAACATAATCCCCCTACCAGCACCTCTAAAGCTCATTAATTAACATGTTATATTTCTTTTGCTTAAGGTGGTCAAAAACCGAAGTGTAAAAACGTGCAGAGCAGCTGGTTGCCTAGCAATATTACAATAATGACAAGACGCCAGGCTAGCTGTTTCCACTGTTTCCAGTCTTAATGCTAAGCTAAGCTAACCAGCTGCAGGCTGTAGCTTCATATTGAACGGTGCAATATGAGAGTGTGTCAGTCTTCTCATATAATTTCCGGCAAAAATGAGTGTATTTCCCAAAATGTCAAAATATTGCTTTAAATTGGCTATAAATTATATTTTTATAACAACAATGTATCAAATGACAATGTGAAAACAATGTGAAAGGAGTAGTAATGCACTTACATAGAGTTATCACTTGAAGCTGCAGCTCCCCTTAGCTTTTGTGGAGCTTTAAATCGAGTTTCAGCTCACCGTTTAAGTGTCCGGCCCACAACTTCACCGCTCTCACAGCATAGTTTTGGGCCACAGCAGGCAACTGTTTTCACTGAAAAAGCTCTAAAAACAAACTGTACATACAACCTGTTCAGCACCAAACAGAAGGCAAACGTAGCTACTAGCTGGTGAACACAGTGGAGCATTTAGCAGCTAAAGAGCCAGATATTACCCTCAGGAGTTGGTGGAGACCAAAAACAGAGCTAAAAGAGAATTAATATTGGACATTCATCTGGTGGTCATAAACACGACTCCAAATGAACGATAATGTTGCTCTGTAACTGTTGAATATGTAAATAAGCAACTGTTTGCTAAAAAGTTTGCCATATCAACTTAAAAGCTGATGATATGTCAGTTTGTCAAAAAAATCAATTACTGCAGGTTTAAGGTTAAAGAGCGATTAAACACTCAACGATGTGTCTTTCTTTGCAGGTTGCTGCTGTTACCATGGCAAGGCCCAGGCGCCCTGCGTCTGAGAGCTACCAGCCAGTCTGTTATTCAGGCAGTCAGTCGGTCTCTTTCTCTAGTGAAGCCGGGATTGTGGGACTGGAGGATGAGGATGATCATGCGCCCATTTACTCCCTCTCTAAGAGCTCCATGGATGTGGTCATGTCCATGGGGCCTCCGCACAAGCGGGACCCGGTCTGGGCCAGAACGGATCTGAGACGCAGCTCCAGCACCAACACACACTCTGAGCAGAACTCAGTGACGCTCCGGCAGCTGCACCCTCACATGTGGCAGCACATCAGTACCAACAGCCACCAGTTGTCACTCACGGCCCAAAACAGGGACGTCCTCAGCCCTCCTGCCCTCAGCGAGCGCTGGATTACCAATATGCAGCGCTGGAGCGGGTGTAGCGGCAGCACACACAGCCGCAGCAGCACTCCAGAGACAATTGTTTGGAAAGATGGAACCTCACGCCCCTCGAGTCTAAGCCAGGACACCACTTGCTCTGCTGCGCTGGACTCTCCCATGTCCAAACCAACAACTCCACCAACCACACCCTCTCCCTTCATCTCCCCCCTGCTGACACCAACTTTACCATCTGTAGATCTTTTAACTTCTTCTTCTTCTTCACTACTAACGCTGAGCACACATCAGCAGAAAGACTTAATTGTTTCCTCTCCCACACTCTCTCCCCTGCCGTCGCCCCTGCAGGTTAACCGCTCCCCACCCTTGCCTTCTAACTCCATCCACTCCGATCTCCATCAGCTCAGCCGCACAGAGGACGAGGGCTTCCTGGAGAATAACTTGCTTTCTTTTACATTCCCCTCCCCGATCCCCTCGACTCTTAGCTTAGCGGGAGGAGGTGTGTCGTTAGATCCTGTATGCCTTGCTGATGACGAGATAGAAGAGCTGCACAATCCTGGAGGCACACAGTTATCGGAGGGTGGAGGAGTGAGAAGCCCAGTGCAAATGTTTAGCTACCTGACGCCTAATTCTCCAGCAGAGGGAAAGGAATCAGGAAGAGGAGCCTCAGTTTGCAATCTGGAGCTGCCATGGCAACCGGTGCAAAGCTGTCAGACAGGCCGAGGTTGGAGGTTACCCCTGGTTACGTCCTTGAGTGACTCGCAATTGGGTGACTGCTGCAGGTGCAACTTGAACACCAAAGAGGGCATCACAAAGGCTCCAAAGGTTGAGGTGTTCAGGGATGAAGCTACAATGACTTCACGGCGGGAAATGGTAGATGCAGCGGTGCAGACAATCTCTCCTATGGGCTCCTTGTGGGGCCTCAGGAGGAACATCTCCACTTCCAACATGGGCTCCCACTCCATCTTGGGTTCGCCGCCTGGTTCTAGACTGAACCTGAAGTCCTCAGTGGGGTCGAACTCCAATCTGGTGTCCCCGTCCTCCAGCATGTTCCCAGTGAGCAGCAGAGAGGAGGAGGAGAGACATGGAGACGACCTAACGTGGGACTCTGACTCGGCCGATCTGGAGAGGAGGAGATCGTGTCTGAAGATCCAAGGGGAGGAGAGGGACGAGCGGGGAAGGAGGAGCAGCATGAAGCAGGTGCAGTGGGACGAGGACGGGATGACTTGGGACGTTCACGGAGCATCTGTGGACCCGGAGGTGCTGACCACAGCCATACAGAAGCATCTGGAACTCCAGAACAGCCCCCTACCAGCGAGAAGGACCTCGAAGAAGAAGAAAGCACCAAAACCTCTCATACTGAACGTGGTAAAGGCCATGGCCCCAGAACTGAATCCGCCTGTGATGATTATTACTTCGACTTGTGTGGTGGAGGGTGAGAGTGAGGGGACACCAGAGGCAGACGCAGGGAGGGAGGGGGAGGAGGATGGAGGGGGCAAAAAGGAGGAAACGGTAGAAGCTGCTCGAAGAATAAGCAGAGCAGAGGGAGATAATGCAAAAGAAGGGGAGGAGGTGTACAGAGAGGAAGGAACCAGCCACCCTAAGTCACCGTCGCGTGGGAGTGCCCACAGCCGCAAGAAGAGTGTAATCAGGTCACTGAGGAGGCCTGGGTGGTGTGGAGGCTCCAGGAAGGCAGATGACTGATTCTGGAGACTAATGTAATGGTCTTGATTTGATTGATATTGATTATCCATAGCTGATCTAGTCCTAAGTTTGCACAAATCCTCTACTAATTAACTCTGAATGAAGCTCAGACAGACATTGGGAGCGGTTCTCACTTTAATGTGGTTTTATCCTGCTGTTGTCTAGACTTTCTTTTTATCATTTATCATTTAGCAAGGGGGGGGTCCCACTCACTTTAATTGTTGTTTAATTGTTTCATTGCAGATGATTCTAGATAGGAGTCGATAAACTAACCTACATCCTGGCTGTTTAGTGATGGGTAGATTTATTTCTAGCGAGGTCTTCATGAAAGTCAAGAGTTACCGGAAAATTAGTAAGATAACTACCAGGCATGCTGACATTTGTTCCTGTAGATGTTCAAAACAACCGCATTTTGTCTTTGTATCTCTGTTTATGAATTTAAATGAATTAAAAAGTATTATAATTATGAGTACAGTTTTGAAGTACTTGTGCCAATACTGATTGTGATTTTTGATAGTTTAAATGTCCGATAATGACTTATCGGCCGATATTCTTACCTAATATCAAACAACATTTTCATCTGGATCCTTTAAATTTGGTTATTTTTTAATAATTGTGACACTGTTTCAAAATGACCTCAAACATATCTTCGGCATTTTTGTACTGCAGCTTCTTGTTACTTACACAGATACTGATAAATCTGTGATAAGCTAACATCGGCCAATCATACTTACTAGATTTCAGAGGAAAATATTGTTCCACATCATTTATTTGACAGCTAATGTTACTTTCCGTAACTTTTACTTGAGTTTAAACACAAAACACGTCATCTGTTTATCAAACATAAAGCACGGTTACCAAGCAATATATAAAGTAAAAAAGCTCCACCTCAGCCAACTACAACAGTTAAATGCTGCGCACACATTAGGCATCAATAATATTAAAACAATAACTACTAATTTAACACTGTGAAATTAGCAATTCTGCATAATCAATCTCACTTCAAATTAAAAGAACAGTATACTTCTGCCAACACTTCCATTTGTGCACCTTTTGTTTTTGCCCACTTTTGTCACAGGTTTCTTGATTCTTTGTTCGTCATAAATCATATTTGCTGAGAGGAGATATTGTAAGCCCAGGCAAGCCTTGCGACCCTTTACAGCTGACAAATGAGGAAAGTGCTATGGAAGCACACGTCAGGATTTACTCTCAATTATATTTACACAGATAATTACACAGGAGGCGACTCAGCTCAAACATGTTGTTTAGGAGTAAACACCAACTCAAAAACACGCGGGTGAGCCACTAAACTTTCCCTCCCTCTCTTCCCACACTCGCGCAACTCATTCAGTGTGGAAAACATACACAACGTTGAGTTGTATGTAAACTTGGTGAACCACAGTGGTGAGGTTTGACCATTCAGGCACTGCCATTCAGATGAGCGGGCACATTCTCTATCATTCACCACAGAAAAAAGCTCAACTCACTAGTGGCTTCTACTGCAGTTGTTGTTGTATCATATTATATTTTCACAGATGTGTAGAGCGGGTTGGAGGGTGTCTGTTGCTTTTCATTATTAATTCTGATTTTCTGGTTTTAAAGTGTCAATGCAGCCAAATTACATAAGGATATTTTTTCCACTGACCTCTTGTGGTATCTAGCCATGCAGTTTTAGACCTCGGTCTCTACGATTTCTGCCTCGACTGCAATATAGTCCATTCAATCGTTGTCGAGACGTTTCACTTAAAACTACAAAGATCAACCTCATGGTGGCGCTAGAGGAAAAGCCACCAAAGTCATTGGAATTAATCCGTATGAATCTCTGGATGAAATTTTGTCCCAAGCCATCAACTAGTTGTTGAGATATTTCAGTCTGGATCCAAGTGGTGGACTAACCAAACAGACCGACAGTGCCATCCATAGAGCCATGCCACTTCCATTGCTAAAAAAAACTTGTCAGTGCTCTCCGACGAAACATACAGTATCTTTGCCTTTCTGGACTACAATTTCTTATTTATCGGCCAACATCTAAGCTGATGCTGAAAATGTAAATGATAATAGGGTTGAATACAACATTACAATCAACACATTATGTTTATAGAGACCCTCCCCTGAACATGAAAACAGCAAAAATAACTCAAGTTCCATTTAACTGTATGTAAAAACACTGAAGTGCTATTTGTTCAAAGCTACAAAATACACTTAAAAAGCAGGACGCGTTTTTTTTTTTTTTTTTCCTTCAAGGAAAAGTACTATAAAATAAGTTATAATACAGTGAATTTGTCCAAACCAACTTTTGTTCCCGTATACTGTATAGTGTACTGTAACTGTCATAAGCTAATATCAATTGGATTTATTGTTCGAACTCTAGAATTGCTCCATCAATTTCTAGTCTTTCCTCTCTCATTTTACTCGTCTTACTCCCGGTTTTAAAGTATGAACACCTAAATAAGCCATCTTCAGGTACAGGTAAAGGTATATACACTGGTAACAACATGTTTTCTACTAAGTCTGTCATGTTTACACAGCATGAACTATGGTGGCGATCTGGGATATCAGAGATAAAGGTCACTTTCAGGTCACTGCTATAAGTCATGTGACGTGATGTTTGTTTATGTACAGTGCTGTTTTGCCTTTGTCCTGTTGGTGCATGTTGGTGTTGGTGTACTATATGTACAGTATGTGAAAGTGCTGATAGGACTCCCCGAAATCTCCTTTTTCTCAGCGGCAGTGGAAACTCACAACTGCAGGAGAACAATCCAGCGTGCGGCCTTTGTTGTGACACAGGTCATTGTCCCTGGAGGTGTGCTGTTGTGTGTGTGTGTGTGTGTGTATACTGTATGTGTACATCTGCGTGTGCTTGCTGCCTGGTATAAATAGCGCGGGATGTGTGCCGGCCGGTGATTCTGTGAAAGACGATGGCTGTACCAGGACCTCCTCTGCTCCTCCTTCTAGCTCTGCTGCTGCCGCTGCTGTTGAGCAAGGCATCTCTGCCTGCAGCTGCATACACACTCACCCCCGGACGACAGCCACAGCACAAGCTCCTCCACCTGGGTGACGGCAAACACATACAGAAACACTCACCTCCAAACACTTTAACATTAAAGACAGAGGCTCCTGTTAAAACATGCTTTAAACTTCTTTTTGATTCTGTTCATTGGGACTTTATCTAATTTTGGTGTGGTTTTTCTCTCCTCCTAGACTGGCCTAAAGATTGTGGTATGGCTCACTTCAAGCCCAACATGGTTGAGAGGATTGTTTCTGGGAACGAAGCCAGACCTCACTCCTGGCCCTGGCAGGTCTCTCTGCAGGTACATCTGTCTTTGTATTGATGTGATGCAGTATTTCAGGGAGTGGGAGGTCTTGAATCAAGGACACCAAATAATCAGCTGCATGAAAATGTTACATAAAAATCTCCAGTGCACATACCACCTGTACAAGAGGCATATTTGCACATTTGCCAGGCCAAATTCCCATCTGGTGCTGCAACTAACGATTATTTTCTTTATCAGCTTATGATCAAGTGTATAAAATGTCAGACTATAGTAAAAAATTGCTCATTAGTGCCCAGATCCCAAGGTGATGTCTTCAGATTACTTGTTTTGTCTGACCAACTGTTTTAAACCACCAAAGATATTCAAATGAAATTGGTGTGAAAGCGAGAAAATCAGCAAATCCTCACATTTTAGAAGTAGGAACCAGTGTATGTTTGGCATTTTTCATGGGCAGGTTTCTGTAAGAGGGATAAGGAAAATTAAAATGGCCATCTCTGAACTGGCCAGTAAAATCATCTCACTTCACTGAGGAGGCTGTCTGGTTGTCTCTCACAGGTTCGTCCCAGGGGAAGTAAGCATTACATTCATGTCTGTGGAGGAACTCTCATCCACAAGAACTGGGTCCTTACTGCTGCTCACTGCTTCCAAAAGTAAGAAACCCATCCATTAACACAGGAAAAGAAACAGCAAATTGACTTGTATTTTGGTGTTTGAATAATTTTTTTCCCCAAGCAGCAAAAAAAGAAAACACCATAAAGGCCTTACATTAACTTTTTTTTTTTTTTTTGGTCCCTCAGGGGTAAAGCTGAGGACGCTGGGAGCTGGAGGATCGTCCTGGGGAAGCACCAGCTGAAGCGCTCAGAGAAGGCAGAGAGGGTTTTCCCCGTGAAGAGAATCTACCGGCACGAGAACTTCCGTTACCCGACTCACAGCGAGCTGGACTACGACATCGCCCTGGTGAAGGCTGCCACAGATATCAACCCTTCAAACTTCATCCGCTACGCCTGCCTGCCGCGCAAGCAGACCAGCCTCAACCCGGGACACTACTGCTGGGTCACAGGCTGGGGAGACACCCGAGGTGAGGGGAGGAAAGGGGTTAGATTTAAAAGAGGGGAAAAGCTGTGGAAGAAGTCATAAGGTCCACTGATCAACTGTTGGCAAACAAGACTGAGTCTGCAGCCATGGTAACAGGACTATACTTTGAGCTAAATGCTAACATTATGAAAGCAAAGAAAAGCCATAATTAAATCTTGAATCTTACAAGCACCTGAAATTTAACCATGACAGAATACTTTATTTTGAACCCTGAATACTTGTTTGCTAAATATAAAAGCCTCCGAATTTGAAGCATTAAAATAATTTTGTGGACACAAATTTTATCTGTCCGAATTTATGTGGCTTCAGTTCCCATGTACTTAAAATCTATTTCAGAAATTTGATTTGAACTATTCAAAGGGTTCACAAATTTAGAATATTCATTGGGTTATTTCGGAATAAAAAATAAGGTTACTCAAATTGGATTCGTGAAATTCAGACACTAAAATTCAAGATGAAAAATTCACACTTGAACATCAAGGCTCAGCATTAAGTTCTCTGTGTCTTTTAATATTCTAATTACGCTGGACTTTCATTGCTTTGATATATCGTCACCAACTGGCTCACAATGACATGGATAACATGCTGATTTTTAGCAGATATGTTTACCACATTCGCGGTCTTAATATTGCTGGTTGGTATGCAAACATTTACTAGTTAGCACTAAACACAAAGTACAGCTCAGGCTGATGGGAATATCATTCGTTTGCAGGTATTGAGTGACAACTCAAAGTATTGGACAAGTAAAGTAGTGATGATGGAGCTGAAAGTCAGGGGATCACCAAAGTCAGAAGGATTCATCCTCTGGGGATCATGCTGCTGTCGTGGCTACAAAGGCCGAGAGAAGTAGAAATCAAAATGCAATTTAAATTGCTTACATTTTTTTCTTACGCACATTTCAGGTGGGAAGGAGAATGTGTCTCTGGCAGAAGCTCTGAATCAAGCACGTCTGCCCATCATTGACTTCAAGACCTGCAGGCAGAAGAAATTCTGGGGTGATCGTGTCCGAGACTCCATGATCTGTGCTGGGTTCAGGGACAAAGAGGACCCACCTGCGGCATGCCAGGTAGGACTGAGCTTTATTGGAGGTAGATGTGAGAATGAATTTAAAAAAAATCTACTCATGTAAATTTCCCGCCTCTCTACTTTTTCCTCTCCCAGGGTGACTCTGGTGGTCCTCTGCTGTGCCAGCTGGGGCAGGACCGCTGGGAGGTGCACGGCGTGGTGAGCTTCGGCCCTATTGGCTGCACCGTGGAGAACAAACCCAGCGTTTTCACCCGTACCGCCGCCTACATCCCCTGGATCGAGGCAACACGCATCAGGGACTTCTTTCTGCACTAAGCAGGCCACCTGATTCAGCGCTGACAGCAAACATAAGCTCTGCTCTGTTATATGTTTACAGAGGACTTCAAACTGTTGTTTCTGTAAATACAAGCCCTGAATGTGCAATAATTGTTTTCCAAAACACCACGTTTTACAGTCTACACTATGTACTACTCTGGTTTTGAAAAGCAGAAAGTTGTGACGGAGCACTGCATACTACACACTATCAGGACCTTATACAGCCAGCATTAGCGCAATAAAATTGGTTAAAAGCAAAATCTTTGTCAACACTTCCCTTCTTTTTTTTTTTTTTTTAAATTGTAGTTTTTAATACAGTGGATTTGTGGAGATACATAAACAGCACTTAAAGTTCAGCTTTACAGTGATTTCTTCTTGCACAGTAAAACAGAAAGCACTGAAGATACGCCTAAATAAATACGAGAGTAGAACTGACCGTGAGGCTTAGTTCTGTTTGTAGATCGTAGATGAAAATCTCTTTGCTCTTCAACGACAGATGAGTCTTTCAGTCCAAAATCAGAACATGAATCCACTGCCGTTCATCTGGTGAACCACACACACCAGGAGTCACCTTACAAATTGGCTCATTTAACCCAAATGTTCACTGATTTTAAAACTAGCATCACAGAGACGAATATGTCTCCCATAAACAATGACATAACAAATGACACACCTCTATACAACATCCTCACAGGGTCATCTCATTACTGATCACATCGGTGACAGAAAAACTGCAGAGGATAAAGACAAATGAAGAGAGGGGTGTTATAGGACGGTCTACATCTGTATTTCCAGTGGAATTTAGTCCGCATTTTCACATCTTCTTTTTCAAACGCATTCTTTTGATTCCCAGAACGCTCGTGGAAAGGACAGTGGCTATATGGGGGGAACCAGCGAACTGGGACCAACTCACACTTCCATGAAAGGCACACTGCATTTGACCAGACTCTAATTCCTCTTAGCGCTGTGGTTAAAGGCTGTGTCCTGGAGAGATATTTGGCCCTGATGTGGAAGCAGAGGTGTGCGGGAGAGGTCAGTACAGCCTGGATGATGATGAGCTGCCGGTGATGTGGTCCCAGTTGTTGTAGAGCGCGTAGGCACCAGACAGGGCTAAACCAGCCAGACCTCCTCGGGCTACACCCTTTAGGCCACCTGCGAACACACAGCAGTAACAGAATGAGAGACGAAGCTGTGTAGGAATATAAAACAAACCACATCACAACCATCGCTCAAATATTAACTTCAGGAAATAGTTCTTGTTATTTTAATTTACCCAAAACACCAGGTGGTTAGGGCTCAACACACTACTTCAGACAGGGTAAGGAAATTTCTTAACTCTCAAAAAATGTGATTTGTTTGAACTTTAGGTGCTTTCCAATAACGATCTCAATATCTGTGCAGTCACTCTACTGCCCTTTGTATGTCACAACAGGCCTACAGAACATTTACGTAGTATAAGATAAATACAAATAGAGAGGTGGTGAAAATAGCGCTGCAATAATTATAACATTATCTTGATATCACTATTTTTAAAAAAAAGTATTTAGCTCATTATTCAAGCAAAAATGATCTGAATCAGATGATTATTAGCACTCAGATGATTAGACAATCAATGAGTTCATGACTCCACTGACAGAAATTTAATCAATAAAAATGTTTGATGATGAATTTATTGTTTAAGGCGTTTATTAAGCAAAAAAGCCAAACAATTTGCCTGTTTCAGCTTCTCAAATGTGAGGATTTGCAGCTTTTCTCTTTACCACAACTGTAAATTGAAAATAGGAATGTTGTTCAAACAAAAACAGCAATCTGAAGACTTAACATGTTGTAATGGACATCAATGTCATAGATTAACCCATAAATGTTGTTATAATATTTCAACAGGATGATTTTATATTGAGACAAAAAAATGTTAAAAACCAGTCATCTTCATATCAATAAAACGCATCTGGAAATACTCGTAACTTAAAGTTAAGAACACATGGAGGTACACTACACATTAATGGCAGATATACAAGCAAAAAAAGACACCTACTGCCTGATTTAAAGAGCATCCCAGTTAGCGTGCCAGCAGCCACTGTGTTGATGTCGTCTTCTGCTCCTCGAGCCTTCTCTATCGCCACACCAAAAGCACTATATAACAGGGCTGCAATGGCAAGAAAAAACGCACATAGCTTTATAAGAGGCAGCCAAAAAAAATGCATGTAAACATCTGTCTTACACAAGAGTTAAGTCACAGTCATTCAAAAGAGGGAAACTTAAAAGTTAAAGCACACCAACATTATACATTTAAATAAGTAATGCTTTCTTACATGTTGCAATATGATTTTAATCTATGAGATTAGTTCATATTCCTGATACCATTATGAGGCTATATTATTACGTGAGTTACATTCTAATGGTCTTACCAACAGAGCCCAGAGTGTTAGCCCATGAAGCACCCTGTCTGGTCACCATGTTGATAATCCTGGGGAGAGAGAGCAAACATTGAGAGGAGAGACCAAGTGATCCAGGTGTAATATTAGGGGTGATACTACAGGTAAACTGAACCCTGTCTCCATACTCACTGTACATTACGAGGTTTGGACCATGCCATGTCCCTAGTCTCCTTCAGGCCCATCCTGAGACCATTTAGAGCACCAAATGCTGCTCCTGCAGTCAAAACAAAAGAGGCAGGAAGGCTGAGTGAGGCATCAGGGTCAACTCGTTGTTCAGCAAATAAAATAACGACGGAAACTGAAAGTATTCAGCTATTTCAATTCCGTTTACTCCAGGCACACTATACGCCAAAAGGTATGTGGACACCTGGATGTGATTGGTGAACATGTCATTCCAAAACCATGAGCCTTAATCTGCTGCCAATGACAGCCTCCACTCTTCTGGGGAGGCTTGCCGCAAGATTTGTGGAACGCGGCTGATCAGGCCTGGCCCGAAATCAGCGTCCCAGTCCATCGCAAAGGGCGCTGGATGTCAAGGTCAGGCCGGTCATGTTCTTCCACACCAAACTCAAAGAAAACCAGTTCTTTACGAACCTCACATTTAAACAGGCAATGACCCACCCCAAAACGGAGGCCACAAGGTTGGAAGCACACAGTTGTTGAAATATCATTTTATGCTGTAGCATTAAGATTTTAAACAAAGAGATCTAGCGCCACGCACGTGTAAAAAGTACAGAAACCTGAGCGGATGGGGTGTCCACATACTTCCGATAGACAGTGTAAGTATAGCACTCTCATTTCTACTACAGCTTTCCCAGCCGTAGCAAACAAACCCACCTGTGTAAGTCCCACTGCACAGAATAAATACTGTAAGCACAGGTTCAGGTGGTTGCGTGACGCCATGCTGTTCCAGGTGTTATTGATCTCTTACCTGTCATGCAGGACCCTCCAATGGTAAAGAAAGCCAGTTCAAACCGCCCCCTTGTTTTATTAGCGCCTGTGGGTAGGATGAACTCATCTGTGTCCTAAAACACAACATCAACAGCTGTTATGGTCCGAAAAAACAAAACACACACACAGGTTAGTTTTTTTTTTCACACCGAAAACAGCTAAACTTCCCCTTTAGCTGTAACGTTAGCTTACCTGAATCAGGTAACGAGGGTCGACATTGAGGTAAGGGGAAAGGGGACTCATTCCAGTCACTGAAATGACAATACAACAGAAATATAAATGATTTGACATCACTCGTAAGGTATGCATTGAGGAGGTATAGGAACAGGACAACTGTTACAGGGCTGCTGATACCGGTAGCTTTTCAGCTAAGACCGCAGCTAGCTAACTTACAGGGAACACCGGCGAGCTCTGTGTTGGAGTATTCAGGCGCACCGCCTCCAAAGAGCCCCCCGAGACCTGCTTTGGCTCCTCCCGATCCTTGGGAGTTGTTGTCCATGGTTGTAAAAGATCCGAGAGGTCACCTGGCGACAACTGGAGCCAGAGGGGAGCCGCTGGAGCTGCTAGCCGAGACGAGACGAGCTGGCTAACGTTAGCGGGCGCTAGCTATGCCGCAAAACTCAAAATCCAAGACAAACCGATCGATGACGAGCCGCTGGATTCTGCGCTACCAATATACGTTGTCCTGTCCGTGCGTGCGTTGAATCCCACGCGAGTTTTCTAAGTGAAAACGCCGGCTTTTCGTTACAGATTACTGAGCTCGAGTCCTCGTCATGCCCTGACCTCCACCAGCACGTTCTGCCGTAAATCAACCACCGACGCTGCGCTGTCGTTACGGCAACAAAACCGAGCGTGACAGTAGGGAAAAACAGACAAATACTACCACAAATACCAATTCAATTTCATGGTATCTAGACCATAACTCATTCAAACGCAATAAGTAAAGCGACCGAGTTGACTTGATGGCGTTAGTCAGCCTCACGATTTTACGACACCTCCACGGATCTGGGATCTGTTAACTTAACCCAAGGACAAGCGATGTGAAGCAGCCAGAACATTACAAAACTGACTGCAGCCGAGGAGGAGAGAAGATAATAATTTGATCATGTTGGTGAAACATTTGATTTAACATATAATAAGTAGTACATATAAACAGTAGTTAAGTAAAAGGAACAATGGGCTATCTCAAAGTAAAAATACTGTATTACAAGTAAAAGTTCTGTTTTCAAAGTTATACTCAAGTAAAGGTACATAAGTAGGCCTACTATCAGTATATGTACTTAAAGTATCAAAAGCAAAAGTAGCCTACTCATTTTGGAGAATGGCCCCTTTCAGAGTAGCCTACATCACATTTTATAAACGTATATAGGCCTATGTTAAATCACAATTTGTGAAATAGGCTAATTAGTAGGCCTAACATTATATGCCAAGTGAATGGAGTAAAAAGTACTTGCTTCTGAAATGTAGTGGAATAAACGGAGCTATGAAATGGAAACACTCAAGTAAGACGCCTCAAAATTCTACTTGAGTACAGCACTGAGTAAATGTATCTACTTTGCCTCCATTGCAGACATGCTGTATGTGTGGATGGTATTTTATTTCCACTTTTTGTTAAATAACCTGTCACCTTAATTAAACAATGCGTTATTGAACAATGAATTTCCAAAAACATGTACAAATCCTGGGTCTTTGTCTAAGTAGAAGAACATAAACATTAAGACAATTCATAGAATAAAGTACATGAATATCAAAGGACCTTGAATAAATAAATTAAATAAAAATGAAACGTCTTCAGGTTACATTAAAAGGTCTTACAGGTTTAAGTCTTGTAAGTCTTGTATAATTATAAATTATAAACCTCCATTAATAATTTCAAATTTTATGTTTTTTTTGCCCAGTCCATGCATTATATCTACTGTACGCAGTAAGAGATTAGAATTACAACAGACTTTTCTTTATACAAACTTTCAATTTTCTACAGTATGTCTAGAAAGACAACCAGAAACATTATGTTCAGTGGTTTCACTGTTTTTTTTAGCAGACATTACTGTTGAAACAGAATTTTAAACTGGATGGATATACATGTACATGATGTATTCATCTGAAATGGATTCCTATAGCCATGGGCAATATGGGGTAGTTTAAAGATTTAGTACATCTATTATCTAATGCAGCAACGTTTTCATTATCGATTAATTATTTTGTCTTTAAAAACCCAAGGTGATGTCATGAAATTGCTCTTTTCCCCCCCCCCAATTAATAGTCAAAAATGAAAACACATTTATTTAACAAATACAGAAAACTGAGTACTGGGGCACCCCTGTGGCTTAGGGGTTAGACACCAACAGTAAACTGAGATGTCACGGGTTCGAGTCTGCCTGAGGACCTTTGTTATATCTCTCTCCCACTTGTTTTTTTTGTTAGCTCTCTTCTATCAGGAATAAATAAAACCCCAAATACATTAAAACAAAGAAACACAGAAAATGCTCCCATTTAAGAAGCTGGTACAAGCATTTTGGCATTCATTTTCTGTCTTTCGACTAATCGTTTCAGCTGTACTGGTGTCACATACTGTTTTTCAGTGGTGGAAAGTAAATAAGTTGGCTATGTTTTCTCAAGTACTGTAGTTAAGTAAAATTTTGAGGTACGTGTACTGTACTTGAGCATTTCCTTTTTATGTTGCTTTATACTTCTACTCCACTACATTTTGGAAGACAAAATTGTGATTTTAAATTACTTATTTGTTTAATAACTGTAGCTACTAGTTACTTTGCCGATTCAGATTATTAATACAACATATAAATAAACTAATACATTATGATGTATTATTATAGATTAAGTTACCCTGCATAAAGAAGATACATTAGCTCCACCTTCACCTGCTGCAACATTAGTGTTGCTTACACATTAATGCATCGCTAATCATAATCCAGTGAAATTAGACAGTATGTATTATTCTGAAATGGACCATTCTGTATAATGAGTACTTTTCATTTTGCTACTTTAAGTATATTTTGATGCTAATGCTTTTATACGAAACATTTGAATGCAGGACTTTTACTTGTTTTGTTTTTTGTTACAGTTTACTGTAAATGTTGTCAGAATAACTGGTGGAGTTCCTGACATGCGACACAGGGAGGCAGCAGAGAGCTGAAACACAGACCAAAGGGCTCAAACCTGTTGGGTCTGGTACTCCTCAGTCTTCATTCTAATTAGGCCTAATTAAATTGACTGATTTAGTTAAAGTTGCTCCCAGTTGACAGATTCCAGTTTGATTTGCATGATGCTGTTTGTCTTACAGTAGAGAGGTAGAGCTGGGTTAAAGAACTTCCATATGACACCTGTCAGGCCTTTAAATGCATGATTTCCCACCTTTCAAGCCTACTGGGTACTTAGCCTACCCATCATGCATCAGAGAGAGACCACACACATGCACACGTACGTGCACATCTATGTGGCACAGCCCCGGCCATCTGCTGCCGGTCAAAGGGACAGAGGCACTGAAGGAATTTAGTGTGTTGGATTTCACGAATAACAGAGCATCTTATTCGGATTCTGCCATTGTATGTGTGTATTCAGAAGGGGCCAAGTGGAGCGATGAAGTTTGCCATTGTCGCCCAGTGTGGGTGTTTTCAGACTCTCTGGCATGATCTGTGAGTTAGTGTTCTCTGTGTTACTGCCCAGTGTGCCCACTGTCTTTCCCACAATGCCCCATTCAGCCCTGGGCCTCTCTCTCTCTCTCTCTCTCTCTCTCCGCTCACACTCTCAGACTGAGCTGCCACCCATTTTGTGCCTCTGGCTAGCCATCATCATCATCATCATCATCGGGCTACAACCCAAATTTCAGTTGTGGAATAAAATAGCTGTGATGTCATCCTTGTTATCTGTTTTTTTTAGCCACTCTTGTTTTCATCTTCTCCTTCATTTCCTCTCTTCCTCTCTCTCACTCTCTCTCTCTTTCTTTCTGTCTCTCTGAGCTCCCAAACACAAAAGACAGAGAGGCCACGACAGGACCCCAGTGTATGCTGGTTGTCAAGGAGACAAGGAGACAGTGTTGGGTCTTTAAACTGCCTCAGAGGGGTGTGTGGAGTTAGGGGGAGTTGGCCTTATTTACATGGGAAGAGGACAAGGGAGAGAGAGAGAGAGGGGTTTGAAATACAACTTTTGAGCCGTTCCCCTGCAGCTTACAGGACTCCACTGTTATTCAGCTAAAATCACTCCGCCGCTCGGTCATCAAATATTTACCAAGCAGAGGAAATCTGGAGCTGTTCATTATGTGGAGAATGCCGTGCATACATAGTATTGTAAATCAACCTGTCTTTTCCTCTCTCTTTCTCTCCCATCCACACACACACACACACACACACACAACCTCACTTTGATTGTAAGCGCTGGGAGCTCAGGGCCCCAGTGTTGGCAATGGCGAGAGCTGACTGCAGAATACATTACCAGATGCTTGAAGAGTGTTTCATACCAGACGAGAAGAACACGGGAAAAAAACAGCCCAAAACTTGAGTGAAAACAGGAAAAACAGAGACAAGAGTACACACCCATCCAAACACACACGCATCCCCACACATCCACACACACACACACACACACACACACACACATGCAGGTTTGCGGCACTATCTTCGTGGGGACCCGCCATTGACATAATGCATTCCCTAGCCCCTTACCCTAAACCTAACCATCAGAACTAAATGCCTAAACCCAACCCTTACACTAACCCTAACCTTAACCTAATTTTAACCTTTACCCTAAAACTAAGTCTTAAACCTCAAAAAGCCCTGTGGGGTCCAGCATTTTGGCCCCACAAAGGAGGTCGGGCCCCACAAGTATAGTGGGCTCCTGGTTTTTTGGTTTAAGTAAAACAAGAGCACACACACACACACACAGCCTGGTCTCTCTCTCTCTCTCTCTCTCTCTCTCTTTCGCTATCTCCATTTTCTTCCTGTCCAGAGGATTGTCTGCAGTGGTCACATCATGTCCTGTCTCTCTCTCTCTCTCTCTCTCTCTCTCTGTGATCAGGGGGCTGGAGTTGCGGCCGCAGAGCAGGCTCAACTCCAAGCCTGAAGTTCAGTATCACCCCACCAACTCCACAATGAAAGCAGGAAGGGCAGGGAGAGGACGAATGAGCCACCCACTGCTGCATTCACTGCGGAAAACCACATGTGATTTTCTTCTTTTGTGAAACCTTTAATGTGTTTTTTAAAGGGAAGTTTTACTTTTTACTTCAAGTGTCAAAGGCTCAAATTACCCAAAGAGTTTGTTTTCAGTTAACCCTCTTTATGTTTAAATATTTAAAGAGGGATTTTAAAAAAAGCCTAATTAAAACCAATGTAGCTACCATGACACATGGAGATTATTAGCGGTGGGCTTTCGGAGACTTCAGGGACAGAGTGTGATTCCGTGTAATATTTACTCTGCAGATGTTTGCGGGCGAGCTTGCACAATCAATTTCCCTTTAATTCCCCAGCCATCTAGTACTTCAAACCTGAACCCCCCCCCCCCATCCTCCCCACACCCCCTTTTTTTCTCTGTTATACATGTGCATGCCTTTGAGAAACCATGGTGAGCTGGGCGTGTTTTTTTCTCTCTTATTACACACATCAATGTGTGTAATGTCCACTTAAATAGCAGGAGTAGATAGAGAAGAAGAGAAAGGACACAGAAAACGAGAAGTGGGAAAAAACATGTTGTGGCCTTTTCCCTGCATTTGGTCTTAAGTATCTGCTGGGCTGCGCACCCCCCACCTTCTGTATCTAAAGACTGTTTGGTTATTAGTATGCAGAAAGGAAGCTGATTTGCATAATTAAGGGCTACAGAGAAAAAGCAACAAAGTTTGTTAGTTTTACAACTGAGGGTTTAATAGTGTACAAAGAGTTATTCCTGCTCAGAATACTTTAAAAGTTAAAAGTTCATTGTTCAAACACATATCTTTGTTCTTGTTTTTCATTTTTTAGACACACGTGTAATTTCTTTTCAAAAGGAATCCAAAGCAGAGACAGATAACCATTAAAGTGGTTAATATTCACAGAAGTGGTAACAGTTAGTAACCTACACTTGGCACTTAAGAGTAGATTAATGTTGTACTACAATGTTAATTGTCACACTCATAGTATACAAAAGGCACAGAAGGCAAGCAATGCTGATCTCAAGTTAATACAGAGAACATCAGAGACTCCAGTATATCAGGACATAGAGACATGATTACTAATCACACATGAAGGATAGTTATGTTCATCATATGTTTCTCCGTAATAAGGCATAATGTTCTTATCTGAAAAGATCATTTAATGTTATTTTCACGTACAAAATAGAATATAAAAATACATTATAAACTTGTTACAGATGTTATGACTCCACAATGTTTTTTAATGTCAAGGCATTGGTTGGTTTGTGTGTGTGTGTGTGTGTAAAACTGTACCACGCCCTCTGAGAAAGCAGATACACATGCAAAAAAATATATATGGATGACTTCATCACCAACAAAACAATCAACCAACCAACCAAACAAACAAACAAACAAAAAAAAACCGGATAAAATATAACACTGTTCTCTTGAGGTATCCGAACCTCACACAAACGTTTCATACATTGTAGCTGCTGCTTCAATACTGCATTGCACTTCCAATTGAAATGAGCCATTTTGTTTTGCACTAAACTCTGAATTGAGAAGAGTTATGGATGTAAAGCCATAAAATGCAGATGATGACACATTTCCTGCAGTCCTAATGAATCAGCATAAACCCAAATGACATAATTTCATGCTGGACACAAACCCACCATGTAGTAGTAAAAGATTTAGGTGTAACATTGTTCCATCGCTCTCAATAAATAAAGGCACTGCTGTTCAAGCTCATACAATACTGTAGTGTGAAAAAGGCAAAGGCATCGTTGCGTAAGTCCTCTAGATTTAGACAAAAGAAGTGCAACCTTCCCTCCTTGTGTATCTGTACTGTACATGCTTGGCATTTATGCTGATTATGTTGACTCAGTATTGACTCAGGTGCTTTACCTAATAAAATAAACTCAGAGATACTTTGGCATTTTGGATTCCGGCGTGATATTTTTCCTCGCAGAGCACCTGTTGCTTTACGCTGAAAAAGATTCTGTGCTGGCATTTTACTTCACCGAACGAGGGCTTTTTTTTTTTTGTTTAGAATTCCTTGTTCAACCGTGTCAAGGAGAAATGGAAATCCCTCTGCATCTGAGGAAAGAATCACAAATAAATATGCCCTTTACAAAAAGCAAGTGAGATTTTAAACCCATCATTGGAACCACAAGTTGGTGTTACATTTCAAGGGAAAGCGTGTTAATATGTGAATATTTTAACACCAATTACAATATTATAATGGAATTAATGTACGTTGGTCAATTTAAAGAGGTTTCGCATGTTAAGTAAGTAAGAGGTGTCCGATGAGGAAAAAAATGCTTTTAAAATATCAACATATCTCTTTTAGTTTAGTGCTTATGGAAGATTTCTGTGCTGGATAAGTACAGTTACCATCATTATCAGTGTAGTTTCCACGTTATTAATAGTCATTGTTATTGCATCGCATGGACTGAGGGTATGGCAGCTCAGAGAGACAGTTTGGCACAACCAGGGAGGTTTGGTTTAGGAGCCCTTCACCAGTTTGGGGCCAGTCCCATAAAGTCTACTGGTCTCGCATGGCAACATCTGTTACAGATTGGGGTTTCGACTGTCGATTCGTTATAAAACATTCTCAGACTGGCTTTGGACTTTGGAAGAAAGGCACGTTTGGTAAAGTTTAGGTTAGGACTTGATGGGCGGGGTCCTGAGGTTTATTCCCATGATCGCTGTCGTCTGGTTGGTTGGTTAGACAGAAGCAGCCGGGTTGTTCCCAATGTGCTGGTCTGGTTGGCTGAGCTGGGGGAGTGGCGGGGCCGTGGGCCAGTGAGCACGCCAGCGGGCAGAGATGGGTGGGTCATCAGTGGGCGGAAAGGTCAGAAGGTCAAGGGGTCATGGGTTAGTTGCCGTGGCAGCTAGAGTTAGACAGACAGAGACGGACAGACGTGGAAAGGAAACAAAAAGGGCACATAAAAGGGGACATAAAAAGAAAAAAGATAGAAGAGAGATTAGTGTCAGCTAGTGGCGTCAGGATGACAACAAGGCAGATCTACTGCAGTCACACAGCATGAGGGGCAAACATAAGAGCCGCACAACACCTTCATGAGCCCTGCATAACCATTCAGAACGACTTGCATCAACCACCGGGTGGTGACATAAGGAATGGCTGGTTAGTGATGCTCATACGTGCTCATCAAGGTGTTTGCAGGGTTACGTTTTAACGAGATACCCCTCCGCTCGTGTGACTGCTGCTATAGTGATACTACTCATGCTAGCTGGGCTACGTCTAGCACAGACAGACAGTGAAACCATGGACAGAGAGGGAGACAGCATGGTTTCAGGTGGGTGAGAGAGTGACCTTTATGTCCAGAGAAAAGTGTCTGGGCCTCCGAAATACTTTCACTCACTGACAAGTAGAGCTGTTGTTTAGCAGCAGGCATAATATCTAGATGATTAACAGTTGTGATTAACTGATTATTGATTATGGTTTGATCAATTTGCTATGAAGTATTAGAAGAAGAGGCACCATAAGAGATAGTGATGAGAGGTTAAGAGATGGTGATTTTAGAGGGACTTAAGAAACAATTTAACAATAAACAGACTAACTACAAGAATTTAGAGGCTTTGGTTTGCTTTAGAGATTTTTTTCAATAGTCATCTTTATTGCCTTTTAGTGTTTTTTTGTCCATCATGTACAACAAGAGCACCACCGCTCACATACACACATATATTGTAGCTAGCTAGTCCATTTCTATTGCATAAAACAGTCACGAGGCGTGTGAATCGAGAAGGTCACCTCGTCTTAAATAGACAGAGCAAAACACTGCCTTCATTGCCACCTTCGTGGTGACTAAAACAGTAGTAGCTACACACCTTGAATAACGTTTGAAGTTTTACATGGAGACACTTCATCTATAAAAAGCATATCGTAAAAACAAAAATAAAAATGTACAAACTAAAAAAACTAAAAAAATAAAAATAAAAAAAATACTACAAGTATTTCCAAGCGATCTTGTTCCATAAGCTTCATATAAGCACTTAAATCCTTAAAATCCCTATATACAAATTTATTTTGCAGCTAAATACATGGTAACAGCACCACTCTGGCTAGGAAATATATGAAAGATGTAAACAGCCCCAATGATAAAGTCCAGTGGGCGACTGATAAGACCACAAACAACAGTATTTCATACAAAAGCCTGTAACACAGACTTCAGTAGTTATCACACGCTGTGTTTTAGTAGTAAAGACCAAAGATCATATTGAATGGAATGACCTCCAGAAAAAGACAATCACTGTTATTTTAAATGTCATATAGTCATTGGGCACAACACAGGATTTAATTAATAATAAAAAAAAAAACATTTGTGGAAATCTACTGGAATGACGTTGGGTATAAATAAAACTTCCCACAGTTATTTGTAGGGTCATAAGTAGTAGTGAAGAGATAAAAAAACCCAAAAAAAAAACCTTAAAAAAGTTTCTGAGAGAGGACTCTAAATCTAGAGTCACAAGGACCGAGTCACATGAACGGAGCGATCCATTCTAATTGAGTGGGTCCTGGCCTGCAAGCCGTCCAGTTTATCTAACAGGCGAGCAAAGATAACCGCTGCAGCTGTCACCCATAACATGGTTCCTCCCAGTCCGCTCACTTATTTCACTTTCACTGCAACAAATACTGTTTCACAGTTTACACCGAAGCTGCTTCAGCGTGTGACCTTTTTCGCCTGATACAGTTATTTCTTTTTTAGGCATGCCGTATTACAGACACATGTAAACTGAAATTGGTCCATTGGTCTGCATGCATGCACGCACACTAACACACACGCACACACACACGCACACGCGCACTCACACACACACACACACATAAAGTGGCTGGTGAGCTAACTAACCTCTGTCTGGGGTCACTACCCTTTGGTAAGGATGGATTCTCTTGTCGTGGCGTCGTACCTTAGTGGTCATGGCACCTGCTAACAGCCATTGACATTGCCAAAACAGAACACAGAAGGTTACTCATCAGAAAGACATCAAACAGTCCACCCATGGCACCAACATCAGTGAAACCAGGAATTTACATAAAGTTCAAGGCTGAGGGTGAAAATAAGTAAAAACATCTCGCTTCTGAGAGACAGAATTGTTGTTGTTTTGTGGTCTTCTGTTCTCTAAAGATAATATTAATCCAAACCACTAAGTTCTCACTAAGCTTCACTAGTAGATTCAACATCAGCTGTAAGCAAAGATCCTCTATAGCTCTGTGATTAAAATAAGCTTCAACATATATTAAATCACAAACAGCAGCACTAAAATATCTATAGGCTCACTAAAACGTGTTAAAAGTTACAAGCGGAAGCTGAACTAGTAAAAAAAAGTTAAATAGCTGTCACACCACAACACTAGTCTGCTAATACAAAGAGGAAATTAACATGGACTGGACAGTTGACTATAGAATGACTGTCGAGGAATCTGTCATCCTGAAGTATGAGCAAACGTTGAGTGTTTGCTCTGTTTGACAAGTATGTGTGTGTGTGTATGTGTGTGTGTGTGTGTGTGTGTGGGGGGGGGGGTGTCGCTGCAAGCCAGTCCGTGTGTGTGCTAGAAAGGGTTGCTATCGCTTAGCCTTTGGTTGGGAAAGCCATACCTGCAAAAACACAGGGAGAAGGGACTGTTAGCCCAGCAATGAGCATCTGCATGCATCAATATTTGTCGTGGATGTATTACGAGAGCTGGATATGGCTGCCAATTTTTCCCAGTGGCAAACCGTGGTACCGCTAAAAATAAATCCCCCGTGGCCTCGTAACTCGACAATAACACACGCAATCAGGCTTTTAGTCGCGTTTGTGCCATTCAGTAATGTAAAGCTTTGGGCTTGGCTTGGGTTTGGTGGTTATTTTCAAATGTAAATTGTAAAGAAATCTCTCCGTTTCATTCTCTAACGGTAACTGTCCTCTGCCTCCATGCATGTCATGTTTCGCGAGTAGATACGCACTTTCCAGCGGGACGTCAAGCTTCTCTCTTTCATGTCTCTCAGGTCCTGTCTTATGGTGCACTATGTGAATCTTGTAAATGAATCTTGTGAGTGCTTTTATGTGACCGTAATAATGTATAAAATTGAAATAAATATGTCTGACAGAGTGTAGCCCGCGTGTTGCTTTAGCCTGGCGAGCTAACAGTTAGTAATGGATGAAATGTGATTTCACAGATTCAGTGTATAGACCCTATGCTTCGGTCGCGTCAAAGTCTTAGTGTGTGTTCAAACAGAACGTGAATTTTAGAGGCGGCGAGATTGAATACAAAGTCAATGCAAAGACGCGACTATACGCAAATTCTCCTGGGGGGAGCAAACTGATGCAAAGGTGAGCCTGCGCAAGTTCAAAATATTTCAACTTGAGCGAAATGTTTTTATTGCAGGTGCTTTATGAATTTGCTTCATAAACATTCAGAGACTGGAGGGAAAGAACCATATACTGTATATAAAGATGGACGACATGACAGCTTCCCAAAAGTCAAGCCAAAACATCTCGATCGCCCCCTGATGGCGGGGTTTATGACCCAGTACAGGTCATAAACCCCGCGCCCTCCATGTTAGCGGAAAGGACGTGGGCCAAATTAAAAACTCAAAGTATAAGTCAAATACATTTTTGCCAAAGATGGTTTCTGTCATTTTATGTAGTTTGTATGTTCGAGTGTTTGTTTTTCAGAGAAGTTTGGTTTTAATTAATTATTTGATGCTAGAAAAAGGGGGTTTCAAGTCATGATTGACAGCTGAGGCCGGACAGCAATATCCCGATCACTAGTGCACAGACACTCTGGCTCCAAAAGATGTCAAAAGCCCAAGATGGCAGCTCCCATATATTTTGGCTTCATTACAGTCTATGGGGAGGAAGTGGAGACGCGTCGTCCATCTATATATACAGTCTATGGAAAGAACAGAAAGAACTGGAATTTCTGGTGAGCTCAGCCAGGCGGTCGATGCGTCTGTGGCACGCTGGCTTATAGCTAACGTCTGTACAGTTGGTCCACTGGCTGTTTCGGGTGAATAAACACAGACTGCAGCAACAGTCAAGTTTGCGAAGCAATGCTTTGCTTACTGCCTGAACACACCTTTACAGATGTAGGTACAAGTCAGGGTCAAGTCCCGAACGGTGCAAGTGCAGAACTTTACTGCGGCACAAAAAGCGTTTTCCAGATAAACTTCCATTATAAAACATGTCTATAAGACTGTTGACGAACGACAAATCACGGCCAATTATGACTCTTTGTATTATGAATTTGTAGACCATGAAGGTTTAATATTTGTAGTCTAGAAGAATATTTGTAGCGTGTGATGTCATCTCAATGTAAGTCTATGCGACAAGCGGGCAGGACTGGGGACAGAGACACTAATGGAAAGGTTTTTTGGCGTATGCGATTGGTGAACAGCTTTCATTGGAGTCCAGTATCCAGTTCTCATAATACATCCATTGACTATGTATGAAAGTGATGAACGTTTGATTTCTAAATACCTAAAACTCCAGTTGAGTCAATCGGGTATTCCAATATGGAGGGCGTGAGTGTGTAGGGATACTCGTAGGGCGTATAGATGATTCCAGATTCGGGCCCTTGCTGGACCAGCGCAGGGTGCGGATTGCCTCCCTGCACGAGGGCCGAGCTCTGGATCTGACGAATCAGAGGCATGAGGGTCGGCGTGTTGACAGGCGCCGGGTTACGCAGGCTGGGAGGCAGGACGGGTGTCGGGCCTGTGATGATCCGAGGCGCCTGAGGGGTCGCTAGAGGGAAGGCGGCGGTGGCTGTGCGGCACACAAACATACAATAACGCAAGTATGTACACACCCACACGCGAGTACACACCAAAGCGCACACACATACAATAGACAGGGAAGAAGAGGAGAGGACAAACAGACTATTTAACAGGAGAAACAGAGGCATTGTTCATATATACAGCTGACTCCTGTAACGAGACCCCTCCTTTGTCACCCACCAGCCCTCCTCCACATGTTAACTATGATGTCATTCTTACGCGTCTTGACATTGGCGTCTCTGTACGTCCCGTTGAGAATGGCCAGCTCCATCAACTGCATTTTCTTCAGGTTGTCCTCCCCCTCAGCCTACGCCAACACAAGCAGAGTGGCACAATCAGCTGCCTTAGCGAGCGACTGTCATTCAGACACTTGAGAAGTGAATGAATGAACTTTTGTGAGAGTCTGGTCAATGAATGTTACAGAATGCTGAAATGAATTATGATTCAATATAAATGTTTTCTAAAAGAGAAAAAAGTCATTTGTTATAAATCTAACAATGTCTGAAATGGAGTTGACCAGACCTTGAACACAGCCACTGCGCCACACACGACATATTCAGTGTCAAACACGCTCGCTTCTCATCTCCAGTTACAGCTCGGTGACAAGCCTTACTGATTTACAGTCAGACAGCAAGGTCACCTGGGTTAAACTAACACATACCATTAACTTTACCCTCCACACACACATTCGCAAACATAGATTAACAGGTGTTTAGATCCCGAGTGCCTATAGACACTTCTTACATCATTTTACTTTTAGGGGTTGGCAGATACTGTGCTGTGATTGGAGTGGGAAGCGACGGCTGATTGCCGCAATAGAAATCCCCCTTCTGGTCTTTTCACTCTGTTTCTACTGTTGCAAATAATGCAGAGGAAAAAAGGAAGGAGCCTTGTGATTTCAAAACATGTGCTTTTGTGATTGTGTGTCAGACGGGATCATTTAGAGCGTGTTTGCCCCTGTTTCTGTATGTCCAAGTTTGTGCAATGTTCCAATGTGTTTCTAAGTTGTCGTCATATTTGTGCACATTCATGCATGCATGTGTGTCTTCAGTGGGGAAGTAGGTGGGCTGGAGAATGTGAGACATTTTGAGGAGTGCAATCAAAATGTCCTCTTGTGTGGACAACAACAACAAGAAAAACCCAAGAGAGAAAAAGGAATACTGTAGCCAGTAGTTGGGAATGAAGTGAGTTGTGAACGAGTGAAAGGAGTGATGGAGTGGGGAGAACAAGTGAACAGACTCTCCATTCATTCCCTCAGCCTTTCAAACAACCCGGGGTTACCATGGAAACCCCTTTATGCGTGTTCCCTAATTACCCTAACCCCTTACACATACTCTCTCATGCACACAGAGACATACACACACACACACACACACACACACACACACACACACACACAAAAAAGACACAAACACACACACTTTTTGGACTGACAATCCCCTTCCCCCTTCCATGCATACCAACACAGTGAACTCTCATCCAGTCACACACAGTTTTTCCATCAGTCCAGTCCATAATATTTGATGCTGAGGGGTTGGGACCGATACTCACAGCGGGCACGAGAAGTTTCTTGACCTCAGTGATGGCCCGCTGGAGTTTGATCTTGGCCCGGTTGTGTGTGTCCTCCACTGTGATGAGAACGTGGAGGTCCTCACTGAGGTGCTCCCAGTTGGGCTTCCCTCGGTTCATCTCCTCCTGAAAAACATTTTACAAGCTCCGTTTGAATGTGTCACACAAGCTCGTTTCATTACTTTGGAGAGCGAACAGAATTTCACTTTTCTTCTTGTATGGCTCAGCTTTTGGATCGGCCTCAAACCACACACAAACACACACGAGGCTCAAGGTCACGTAATGCAGCTTCAGAAGCGTTATCGAACTCATGTTGCACTGCAGTGGCTACACTAGTTTGGTGTTGCAATATAATTGAAAGCATTCACATTCTTTCTGTAACATTTCACCATATTCCACAATTCTGAGCCACTGCTTTTCATCTTTTTTTTATATATTCCCCTCTCTCTCTCGCAGTCACCTTATCAAAACTAGTGCCCGAAATGATTAGTCAATTAATTGATATTCAGAAGATGATTCAATGACAATGTTCAATGACAATAACAGCATTTATGACTAAATAATATTTTAGTCATTATCAAGTTAAGTAGAAATGCCAATTATTGACACTGTTGCTGGTTGTATTTGAAGGTCTCCTTCCCTGCTGTTCATATAACAAAACAGGTGCACATGATTACTGTTCAAATTGTTTTGGATAACTGGATTAGCTGCTTTTCTGTTTCAGAAGATTGTATATTATTTGGGGTGTTTTTTTCAAGTTCACCAGACACATTAAGCAATTTGAAGAAAGTCTACTCGGGCTCTGGAAACTTGTGACCGGCATTAGTTCTTAGTTTTAGCCATGCTAACTCTTGGGACTCCATTGAGGTCGATCGGTGGTCCGGTCCGTCATTCCATCACTTTGGTCCAGACTGAAATATCTCAGTAAATTTTGGATGAATTGTCATAAATCTGGCGATCCTGAACTTTTCCTCTAGCGCTACTTTCAGTCAGTCAGTCATTTTCTACCGCTTGTTCCTGTTGGGGGTCACGGGTGACTGGAGCCTATCCCAGTGGCTTTGGGCCTTAGGTGGGATACACCCTGGACAGTGGCCAACTCATCGCAGGGCTGACACATAGACAGACAACCGTTCACGCACACATTCATCCACTAGGGACAATTTAGAGTCACCAATTAACCTAATGCATGTCTTTGGACGGTGGGAGGAAACCGGAGAACCCGGAGAAAACCCACGGTAACACGGGGAGGACATGCAGACTCCACCCAGGGAGATGGTGGTCTGGTCCCGGATTCGAACCCACGATCTCCTTGTTGGGAGGCGGGGCGCTAGCCGCTCTGCCACCGTGCACCCCGCGCTACTTTCATTCATAATTAAATCCTTGCAAAACGAACGGCATCAGCCTCGGCTGTCCTTTGTGCTAATTAGTAATACTAACTTACTAAAGTAAGATGGTCACCATGGTAAACATTACTGACTAAACATCAGCCTGTTAGCTTGTCATTGCTGACGTTAGCATATACTTCAAAGCACCTTCCTGACAGTTAAATTGAATGATACCACTCTCATATCTATCCGGGATAATGTGAAGCTACAGCCATAAAGACTGTAAACAGCAAACCGGGGCTGCCCAATAATGATGATAATAATAATAATGATAATAATAATAACTTTATTTAAACTCTAAATTGTCCCTAGTGGATGAATGTGAGAGTGAATGGTTGTGTGTCTATGTGTCAGCCCTACGACGAGTTGGCCACTGTTCAGGGTGTACCCCGCCTAAGGCCCAAAGTCACTGGGACGGGCTCCAGTCAGCCGCGCCCCCTAACGGGAACAAGCGGTAGAAAATGACTGACTGACTGACATTATTTATATTGAGTTAACAAAGTGCTTTTACAGACGAGGCATAGCAAGAAATGCCACACAAAGCAAGGCAACAAATTAAGACATGAAGACAACATAAAAACAATGAAATAGATGACAAAGGAAATTACAACAAATGGAAACAATAAAAGCAATAAAGAGACGAATAAAAAGTAATAATAATTATAAAAATACATTTTATATAGCACCTTTCAAAACATAATTACAAAGTGTTTCACAACATAAAAGTAAGAATAAACAAAAATAAACGATAAGGACGTATATAACGATAATGATGAGGACAAAGATGTGGCTTGCTTTATCTCCTCCGGCAAATCATTCCAGAGCGACAGGCCATGATAGCAAAGGGTCATTCAATGGTATACTCAGGGGCCAGTCCCATCCAGGCCTTAAATTGATAATTCAAATTTTAATATCTGTTCTAAAATGCACAGGTAACCAGCGTAATGAAGCTAAAATTGGGGTTACTCTTTTGTTAGAATTAGTGATCAGGGAGTCTGGCAGCAGAATTTTGAATTAACTGAAGTCTGGAAAGGTTGTGTTTGCTTAAGCATGAGCGGCAATGTGAGTTATAGTAGTCTAGATGAGTTGTGATGAATGCATGAATGACAATTTCCAGGTTCCAGGCAAATGTCCTTCCTTCCAAAATGAATCAAGGTGGTCAATAACGTCATAACCAGCAGCAGTACAGAAAGTCCTTAGCCAGGAATGCAGACTGAAAAGGCAGCTAAAACGTTCAGAGCTCTTCCTCAAGGTAGGAATTGGGCCAGACAGAATACAGGCCTTTCCACGGATCTCAATAGTGGTCACATAAGGATTCAAATTCTTAGTGGAATTTAGCCGATTGTCTCCTCATGAAGTCATTAGTGCCCAGGTGCACAATCACAGTGTCGACAGAGAGATGCAGAGATAGCTGGGGCTTGTTCAATCATATCAGCAACCTGAAAACCGGAGAAACAACAACGCTAACTTGCCGCCAGTTGTCTGGATGAATAGAGTGGTACCTCTGCGTTGACTGGAAAGGCGTGGGCCGAGGAGCAGCAGGACCAGGCGCATCGGAGGGGTCCGACACCCGCGGGTGCTTGGATACAGGGGAGAGTTCTGGAGAGTTGCCAGAGGAGTTGGAGACACGCTGCCCAATTTCAGGGTGCACTCCTATGGTCAGCAGGGAGCGGAGAAGACAGGGCTTGTCCTCTTTGTCGTCCTCCAGGTCGGCTAGGGCTCCATAAGGGTTCGACAGCGGGAGGACGTCGTCATCTGTCACAGGATCATATAGCGGGACCGATCTTTTTTAAAACTCCTTTTGACTACTGAGGCCCACGTAGTCGTCTCTCTAGTCTGAGGTAGCTCCATTTACTGGATCCAGCTTGGCTAACCGGGACTCCAATGGGATTTATCGCTGAAGGAGATCAATGATCAAGCCTTCAATTTGCTGGAGATGCTGGAAAGCTCAGATATGCCCACCGTTGTATGTCGCCCAGTCACTCAAATGGAGAACCACGACCGGGGACAAATGGGTAGCGATACATGTGAGTTAGCAAGCCAGTGTTTGTATTTAGCCAACTGTTAGCTTGGAGAGTGGCTGGCTAGCAGTAGACGGGCTGCTGGATGGACTAGTCTAATGGTTACAAAAGCCACCTAATATCATCTCTAAAGCTCACTAATTAACAAATGATATCTTTTTGTTTAATCCATACAATAAGGTATTTAACAAAAGGCTAAAAATGACAAGTTGTGGTTTTATGGGGGGTTCAGCTGCCAGTATGCTTCCTCAGAAGTGGTTGTCGGATGATCGAATTGCTTCGAATTGAACCCCCTACCCCCACACCCACTTCAAGCCGGTTTTGGCCGGCTGTGTGGAGGTGAGAAAATAAGCTGGGTTTGAACTTCTCTTTCTAACTCTCTTTGAATTTGTCGTCACTTTTCATGTGAACAGCCGAGAGCAAAACTATGAAGTCTTCCAGGAGAGACTGTCTGAAAATACACGCCGTTAACTCCATTTTTAAGCTGTGGCGTCTCCCTCCTCTCTATCACCGCCAGCTTTTCACGTCGCCTTCGAGTGTGGCCATTTGGAATGACTATAAACACTTTTAATGGACAGCATGTTGTACAAACTAGTCCGTTTGAGTATAACCTGACCTTTGTGTGCCTGAACTATTTCCTGGCCGGGCGCAGTGACTTCCGAGCCAGGCTAGGTGTTTCCTCCTGCTTCAAGTCTTTATGCTAAGCTAAGCTAAACATCACCTGGTTGTAGCTTCATATTTTACTGACAGATATGAGAGTGGTGTTTAGCTTCTCATCTAATTCTTGGCCAAAAAGCAAATACACGTATTTCCCAAAATGTAGAACCATTCCTGTAAGAACAGCTTTACAGAGTTGCTAACATGGCATTAGAGTCTTACATTTTATAGCCGGAACTATCAGTTAATCAAAGAATCTTAATAGATGAATCAATAATGAAAATAACTGTTAGTTTCAACCCCAGTTAAAACGGAACTTATGAAGTCTTCTGTTTCAGTATTGTGTGCTGGGACACTGTATCCTCTGTGGATGTTTTGTCAAGTGAGATGTATCATTTTGAAAAACACCAAAAGTCAACATCTTTCTCTCCTCTCCCCCTGTTGCCTCCCACTGTGTCTCTGTTTTCCTTCCTCTCTGTCTCTGTGTGTGTCTGTGTGTGTGTCTCTCTCTCTCTCTCTCTCTCTCTCTGAAGGGCGTGCGGGGTTGGGAATGTTCTGGAGAGAGAGGGTGGGTTGGAATGCTGGACTTGCTCCACCTGCCGTTTGGAAGGCTTGAGCTGACTCCGTCCAACAGCAAACACCAGGGGAGAGGAAGGGAGAACAGATGGACTGAACACCAGGACAGGAGAGAAAAACTGAGCACCAAAAACTCATTGTGAGAGAAGGGTGGATAGATACAGATGGAAAGACTGATAAACAGAAAGACAGACAAACAGACAGAAGAATGGACTGAGTGTCTTCATGTGTCTGCAGCCAACTCTCTCTCTCAAGGTCAAATCATTTCTAAATCAGCAAGAAACATTAAAAATGAAGTCCATCACTTGCTTTTTGTAACATGGTGGTTTTGTCTGTTTTAACTGTTCCTTGCATCTGTTGTATTTTTATTTTACCCTTGTGAAATTCTTTATTAAAAAAACATTGTTGGTGTTTAAAGGGCCACGGGCCAAAACAGGTTTTTGTATGTTTCAGCACTTTTCTACAAGTCACGTACTCCATAATACTGCTGAACATTTTCCTAAGCAAATCATAATTATTTAAATGTTTTGAATGTATCCTTCACAGCCTGCAGGCTGCTATTGGATTCTATTCATGTCAAAGTTGCTGAAAGTCCTCTTAAATACATCTGAAAATCATGGAAACCAATCCTTGCCTAGATGTTGGGCAAAATGAAAAAGCTATTTATTGGAATAATGTAAACTATAGTGAAATTGTGTGACATACACTTTCGCTTTCTTGCAATGAGAAGATTGACACCGCTCTCACATCCGTACGTTAACTATAAACCTACAGTCAGCAGCTGGTTAGCTTATCTTAGCATAAAGACTGGAAACAGGGGGAAACAGCTAGCTTGGCTCTGTCTGAAGGTAACAAAATTCGCCTACCAGCACGACTAAAGCTCACTGATTACTCACTAATTCACAAGTTAAACCTCATTTGTTTATATCCACGCAAAAACTGCAGAGTAAAAATGACAAGGTCTTGTGCGGGACTACTTCTTGGCCGGGTGCAGTGACTTCCTGGAGTCTCTGGTTACGACAAGACAAGAGATTTTGTTACCTGCGAACAAAGCCAGGCTAGCTGACAAAATCACAAAATGTCAAACTATTCCTTTAAATAAATGGAGACGTGAACTGAACATGCAAAAACGTTCCTTTGGTCTATTAAAGAGCCATACAAATGAAACCGACTTAAACGGAAAACGAGAGACACAATGAAATCATGTATCCTGTGTGTTTTTCTGTGTGTACCTTCTTCTTGTCTCTCATGGAGCCCTTTCCTCGCACCATAATCTTGCAGCCGGTCTCTGCCTCCAGTTGTTTGGCTGTCAGGCCACGTGGGCCCAGGATCCTCCCTACGAAGTTAAACTACACAAAAGAGCAAAACATACTGATAGTAAGATAGTTAGACCAGAACAAAGAAAGACACATTTTACATCACAGACTCAAACTTTTTACAATGAGTGTGCATTTGTATGTGCAGTGTGTGAGCTGTGCTTTTGAGGTTTGTGTATCTATGAGGTGTTTGTGTTACTAAGAGACAAAAATAGCTCATTATATGGGTGCTGGTGGCATGACAGGACAGCGCCGTTCTCTTAACCTTATCTGTCACTAAGGCTGAGTGATTAACTAGACAGCTGCCCCTCTGTGTGTGTGTGTGTGTGTGTGTGTGTGTGTTTGTTTCTTTGCCACTATTCCTCCGCCTCTCTCTTCTTCTCTGATAACATTTGTCAAGCCTCATTCTACTTTTTTTTTTACTCCACTGAGGTACTGAAGTCTCCCTGAGTTTAACCTAATGTCCACTTCTGTAACAGTTGCAACACATTCGCTCTGGCCTCTAGAGTGACCCTCGACTCTCACCAACACACACACACACAAATCCAGATAGAGGAACTGCTCTCTAAATTTAAACTTGATCTCAGCCGTTTTCCAGTGCACTCCTGTGTGTGTGTGTGTGTGTGTGTGTGTATGAGAGTGTGTGTGTTCTGTTAGTCTTCTGTCATGTGAGTGAAGACAGCTTGTCATTGTATTGGGTGATTGGCGAGCTGGTGCATGGAGAAAATCATGTGAGCCATTCAATCTGGATCAACGCAACTCATATTGAAGTGCTTAACTGTACTTGGCATGGGCAGGGATGTACTGGATGGTGAAGTCTCTTCACTTCAGTGCACTTGTCTTTATATTTGGGGAAAGGACGTAATCCACCCCTAAAATATTTATTGTTAATCTTATGGCTGATATCTGTGTCGCAGCGAGGGAATTTACATATGAATATTTCCTTTTGGGTAAACAAAACTTATATTAACTGAATCCTAAAATATCACTGTAAATGATCAATTTTATATCTTATTGGAAACACTGGCCAGGGTTCATTATTGATCTATTTTAAGTGTAGATTACATCACTGGGTGTGAGCAGAGATGATCTCAGAATGAAATCAGCTTTGAGATAAAATGTAAAGCAAAGCGTCCCCATGATTAAAAGCCTCACTGACTTTCTGGCCGCCTTTCTGTAACTAAGAGGATATAAAGTGACAACAGCGAAAAGTAAACAGAAACTCGTCTGAAAGGGCAAAGGTCATGGATTTGTCCACTCACGTCGGGGTACTCTTTGACCGGCACGTAGAGCTTCTCCTGCAGCTGAGCCACGGGGCCGATAGCTTCGGGAAGCTCCTCCATGTCCCGCCCGTTGAACATGCCGCCGTTCACTGTGTCGTTGTACATGTCCTTGCGTACCCTGCCGATCTCTGGGAGACAGAGACAGAAAGAGGGAGTAAAGTTGAGTAAAATTTAACGTCCAGGAAAATGTCAATGAGGGACGACATGTGTCACGTTTCTTCAGACCATCCGTTTCTTAGGACGATGAATCACTGTCACCAGAATTACAGACGTGTCTACGTGTGACAGCAGACAGTTAGACAACCAGACAGACAGACAGGGAGGCAGGGAGACAGTCGCAAGCATTCTTCACCACAATGTAGAATCTAACCACTCAATGCTTTGTAATCAGGCCTCCTCTATTACTGACAATTTCTCTCTTTCTATTTTTTTCTCCAAAAGTTGAACGCACACTGTTCCTACTTTCACTAATAGTAGTAGTAAATACTATTATTAATAGTAGTAAATAATGCAAGGAAAAAACATACTTGCTAGTGGAGGTCACAGTGACCTACTTTACCCACCAGTGTTAATAAAGTTCTGGTTCAGTTAACAACAAAACATCTAAAATCTTGGAAAGCTATAGGGCTGCTACTAATTTTCTATATTGATTGCAGACCATTTTCTCAATTAATCGATAAATCATCTGGTCTAAAATACCAAAAAAATTGAGAAAAATCCCCACCACATTTTCCCATAGTCCTTGTTGACGTCTTCAAATTTCCAAACTCCAAAGACATTCAGTTGACAATGGCATAAAACAGTAAAAATCAGCAATTTTCACACTGGAGAAGCTCCAACCAGAGAACGTTTGGCATTTGTGCTTAAAAATAACTTAAACTGTACATTTTATTGCCTAGGTTTGGTGCAGAAGCACTATCATAAATGAGACTTAGTTTCTCTGCCTGTCTGCTTGTTTAGTGTTGTCTCAATGACCGATGCTAGCCTCTGATGCCTTTGTAATGACACACTAGCACAATAATAACTGACTACTGCACTACACAAACACATACACACAGAGCCCTGGCTTGAACTCTCACACACACGCACGGAGGAAGAACTGCCTTAAGGCACAAATATCATCTGACCTAAGCAGGCTGACAGGCATGTCTCCCTGCTCTGCGAGTGATAAGTCTGACCGTAATAACTACAGTAGGACGCTATAATTACAGCCACAGCTACAGTGACAATGATGATCCTCTAATAACCCATTCTGACCTGTTACAGACCAAAAGTGACTATTAAAAAAAAAACACATACACAAAGAAATCTGCACAGACAAGCAGGGCTTTTGTAATGCTTCGGTTAAAACAGGGAGCAACTTGCTGGAGGAAAATGAGAAGTGAAAGAAGAACAAGAGAGTTGAAGAAGAGAATGATAAAGGGGGGGTGGGCTGTAGCTGTAGCAGGCCTTATCTTAACACTTCAACCTGTCATTGGTTTATATATAGACTGGACTTGGCCGCAGTGTTTCCAAATATGCCCCAAACATGCACCCTGACAGTATGTTTGACTGGCAGCCTTTCTTATTACCCTGCACAAACTTTTTGGTTCTGAGCCCCTGTCCACATAACTCTGGCGGAAGATACAGCCAGGCTGAAAATGAGCATGGCACAATGCCTTTCATTCTAACCGTGGGTGTCACATTATCATGTGTGAGGGACGAATGTGCTCGGCTGTCAGTCTTCAGCATGAACACAACTGGAGATGTTAAGGTGTCCTATTTGTCAGGCTCTGGAGGTCGTCTGGTATGAGAGCAACCTGCTGCGTCATGAGACTTGTCACAGAGCACAAAGTCAGGACCTCAGTGATCCTGATGTGCAACAACAGTAGCAACAACAACAGGCCTTGGCAGCTTGTAGCAACTGTTAGAAAATCACATTCTAAGATGGGACACAAGGTAGGCCTGCTATAAAAAAAATTTGAAATTACGCCACTGTTAAAGATTCGACATTTGTTGCTATGCTGTCTTTTTTATTTCAGAACTGCTTGCAAATATGTTAGCTATCAACAAGTGAAGTGCATTGATCAGTTGTACAGACAGCATGTCTCGGGGCCTGTAAGCAGCCCCAAATCAAATATTTTACACAGTGACATGCTCTCGCTCCTGCTCAGGGATGGGCTGCAGCATTCACATAAGCCTGCGCATTAGGTCACTGGGAAAGACTAACAACTGTCTGTTTGTTCCCATCACCAACTGCCTGTGTGTGTGTGTGTGTGTGTGTGTGTGTGTGTGTGTGTGTGTGTGTGCGTGTGTGAGAAAGAGAGTGATCATCTGCTGCTTTCAACAAATTTAAAATGTGACTGAAGGCAAAGGACAAATCCTATTCACACATCTAGTTTTATATACGTTTTTCATTCAGTTTTCTTATGAATTCACAACCACAGCTTTATGAATGAATTCAGTGAAAAGCCACCTAAATACAATGTGAGCGTTTAATGATTCATAATTCATAGCCCCTTCCAGTGTTGGGTTGGATGACATTACTGTCACGTTTCCTGGGAGTCAATGAGGAATTCCTGCGGTTAAAGACTATTCAATAAAGTGAGTCAATAACGGTTAGTTTTATTAACACCGAGCATATGGACCATTGCACCCTGTAGTGTCACAAGTGGTTAAAGACTTTATGATAAAGCCCCCAAAAAGAAGCCGCGTTACCTTCATCCAGCAGCCGCTCCAGATGCGTGAAGATGCCGCTGAAGTTGGGCAGGGAGCTCATCACCTTCCTGTCGTTCATCAGCTGCATTAGATAGTCCGGGCTGGACTTGGGCCTCTCCTTCACCTCTGTCTCCCCGACCATGGCTTACGCTTCTGCAATAAAGTGACCTAGCTAGTAGAAAAACTTATGGGGAAACGTTTAAAAGACACGCCCCGACAAGCGATGCGAGGACCCCAGGTGAATCCACCGGCCGCGACCCGCTGACCGCCTCTCTCGCTCCCTGATCAAACTCAAATCTCGGCTCCGGTTAAATCGACCGGTCTTCGGTTAACGTTTCGTGTGTGCGCCCCCTCTTCTTTCAAACGGTCCCCACCTCTGTCCGACTCTCTCCAGAGTTTGAAAAAGTTCCTTTTTGAGGGGAGTTTGGCTCTGTTTGACACTTCAGGCGACACTTCAACGGACTCCACGCACTTCTTTAACGGCAACACATCTACCATCAACTAGTATCCACTGCGCCGGCTCCTCCGCTTGTGTCCGCCCGGTGTGACGGTATTCTGCAGCGGGGATCGAGTCCCTATCATATGATTACAGTATAGCAGCACGAGTGGGCTGTCAGGAGCGCGCGGCGCGTCGCCGCTTCAGAGGGGAGGAGGCTCGTGCTCGTGCCCTCAGCAGCCCCCTCGTAGCCCCCGCGTGTCTCTCACGCGCGCTTGCACACACCCTAAACCCACAGTATAACAATATAACAGCTCTACGTAGGTATGCACACTTGTTACTGTCCATTACGTGTCATATGAAGTGTTTGTCCAAGTTCTGACACAGCTAGTGCTCAATTGATTGATCCACTGACAAAAAATGTCTTGACAACAATTGTGATAATTGATTAATCATTTAAGCCAAATATTCTCTGGTTTTCGCTTCTCACAAGTGAGGATTTGTTGCTTTTTTTCGGTTTTAAAGGCCCAGTATGTAACATTTATGAGGAGCTATTTGCAGAAATGGAATACAACATATATATTTGTGAAGAACAAGCCGTTTTTATCTAGGGAGCGGGTCCCCCTCCATATAAGCCGCCATGTTGCACCGCCATGTTTCTGCTGTAGGCCAGAACGGACAAATCAAACACTGGCTCCAGATTGGGCCTCTTGCGTTTTTTCGCTCGTTTCACAGCCACCGCAGTTTCTCCGCAGTTTCTCCTACACGCTTAGAACGGAAGGGCGATGTGAGCGGTATTGAAATGGTTGCAAACTGCAATTTCACCGCTAGATGCCACTAAATCCTACGAACTGGACCTTTAAATAATTGCAAATTCAATATTTTTTGGTTATGGTCTGTTGGTAGGACAAAACAAGTTAAGACATCCCCTTGGGCTCAAGGTGCCCCCAAGAACTGTAGCCTACTTAAAGCCACAGTTATCCCCTTCCCTTTCCTTACCTGCAGTGCTATTTATCCATCTAGATTGTTTTGGAGATATCGGCCGTAGAGATGTCTGCCTTTTTGGAATATAATGGGACAATATGGCACTCGGCTCGTGGTGCTCAAAATGCCGTTAAAACACATTTGAAAGACTTAACAGCGATATCTCTTTCCAGAAATCATGACCCGGTTACTCAAGATAATCCACAGACCTTGTTGTGAGCAGTTTTATGTAGGAACTACCGGTAGAAAGGAAATAGTAAAAATACAAAATAGTCCAACACCTTGGACCACCTTGACCACACTTACATGTTAATCTATCAATGCAATGATAATATAATATTACAATGACATGGGGCCATTCTGCATAATGTAAACTTTTACTTTTGACACTTTAAGTACATTTTTGCTAATAATACAAACTTCAGATCTAAACTGCAGGACTTTTTGTTATTTCATAGCGTGGTATTGCTACTTTTACATTGACTACTTCTTCAACATGAAACTCTCTCTCTCTCTCTCCTTTTCACACCCTCCACATTCAAGGGCTTTTGTCAAGGATCCTGAAATAATAAGAAGGGGCGATGTGTGCGTTGGTTCTCTCTGGGTGGCTGCTCCTGAAATGTTATTGCAGAAGGAACAGATAGGTGCGAGGGTCTAAACTTAACTTGCCGTAAATCTCACACATGTGCATACACACACACACACACACACACACACACACACGCACGCACACACAAACACACACACACAATATGTATGCCCATACATGCCTTGACTTAAGCCTTTTGTCAGACGCTGCTGGCCTCCCACCTGGTTTCTCTCGTCTGTCCACTCTACACAGATTGTGGTTTTGCGTTGTAAGACTAAACTTATAATTGAGGCTGGGTGGGATGCAGTGTGTGTGTGTGTGTCAGAGCAGCAGGAATTGTAACGGGGCAGCAGTGTTGGTAATGGCTGGTCAGCTGGTATGGCGAGTATTCAGGGCGGGGGCAGTGCATTGTCCTCTCATTGCTCCAACAATGCCCTTCTGAGCAGGCCACACATCTACCAGTCACGGGCCTCTCTCTCTCGCTCTCTCTCTCTCTCTCTGCTTCTGCTTTTCTTTCTGTCTGCCATATTTATTCAGCCCATGGTGAAGTGTAGAGTGAGATGTGATACGTAGTAATGTCCCTAACCTTTGGCTTGACACGTCAAGGTCAAACAGTAACCTCGGTTAATATTAGAGCATCGGTTCCCTGTAAAGACATCAGACCTTGCATGTTCATCATTGCTATAAAGAATTAATAAATGCCGTAACTGCATATATTCATGAATGCAGTTCCTTTATGCATAGTTAATAGTACACAACAATTTATTTGTCACATTCTGGATGCTTTGCTTCTTTAATCAATCTTCTACATGATCTAATTAACTAACTAACTGCATTAATATATCTGTTCAACTCAATTAATGCGTTAATTAACTCAGTTAATGCATTTAATTGATTAGTTGACTGACAAAACATTAATTGGCAATCTTTTTGATAATCTATTAATCGTTTAAGTGATTTATTCAGAAAAATGGTTTTAGCTTCTCAAGTGTCAGGATTTGTTGCTTTTCTCTCTTTTAAGTCGTTGGAAATTTAATATTTTGGTGAAAGTCATTTTTAGAGCTGCAAAGATGAGTTGATTAATCTATTAGTGAATTCACAGAAAGTTAGTAGTCTACAGTTTTGACAATTGATTAATCATTAATCATCAAAGTCATTTATTGAGCAAAAATGCCAGAGGATTTCTCTTTTTTAATTGTAAATTCTACATTGTAAATAAAATATTGTGGTGTTTTGGACTGTTGGATGGACAAAAGAAGACATCTAAAGCTATTACGTTGGATTTTGGGTAACTGGAATGGATATTTTAAACTTTTTTCTGACAATTCACGGTTAATTGAGTAAATAATTGGCCCATTAATAAATAATGCAAATAACTGTTAGCTGCAGTTCTAATGTTACTATGTTACTAGTTAAGATCTCGTTTGCTGTGACAGTGTTCAGTAAGAGAACTCTGAGAACTTGGTTGCGACAAATAATGATACAATCCTGTTATCTTCATTTCATTACACATGTTTTGCATCATTATAAGTTTAATATCTTTGGGTTTTGGTCTGTTGGTCGCAGAAAACAACCAAACTGAAGGCGTCTCCTTGAGCTCTTGTAACGTGTGATGGTCATTTTTCACTCTTTTCTGACATTTTATACGTTAAACGATTAATCAGAAAAGCACATCAGTTAATGATGAAAATGATTATTTTTCCCAGCCTTAATCCATTTTGTTTGGAGGGAGGATTCTGGTTTTGCTAGGCCTACTCCCATCAGTAAACTGGGTCTTATTAAGGTGTTTACATGGAAAGGGACTTTGCTGCAATTGTTTTTCTGTTTAATTAGCATCAAGCCGAGGTGGTACATTTGCTTCACCTTTAAGGTTTTCCACCAGTGTGGAGGCCACCTCTGTTACATTATCATTGGTGATAAGACACCCTCTTGTGGACTTTTAATGTACCTGAAACTTTTCAGAGTGACAGGCTGTCAGTGGTCCAAAGTGTTTTCTGGCTGCCAGCAAATTTGTCAATAACACAAAATACATTTCATCTGAAGCGGCAAGTTGGCTGCAAGCAATGAGCGAAACCAGCCGGAGTGTTGGTGAAATCACACATTAAAGGAAGTGAATCAGCTGGAAACCCTAACTACATATAAGATTCCTGTTGGAGGTCTCTAATGGATTAGGTTCACACACAGTCAGTATGATTTTATCTCCGTTTGTTACCTGCAATCACCTACAGAGAGCAGCAGAATACAGATGACACACAGGATGCAGTCGGCAGCTTGTCTGTGTTTCTTACAGGATAGTAGACAGACGTTGGCTCTCTGTGTTGCCTTTTTTGTGAGTAAGAATTGTTTGGAAAGAACATCGGGTGCAAGGTTACATTTGGTTAATTATGTGTTTTAAAGTTAGTTATTTTCTATTACCATCAAACAAAAGTAGCTCTGACAGCAGCTGAGGGGCTGTTTTGTCAAGCAGTAAGAGCTCCTTGGACATAAAAACAAATGTCTGCCAATGTTTGACCAGAAGTCAAACTGACATTGACACCAGTGGTGGGAAGTAACTAAGTACTGTACATATACTCAAGTAATCAAGTAAGAGTATTTCCATTTTACACTACTTCATACTTCTCCTCCACTACGTTACAGAGGGAAACATTATAATTCTAGCTCCACTACATTTATTTGGCAGCTAAAGTTACTTTTCAGATTAACATTTTAGAAACATAACATGTATACAGGTTTATAACATATGATTCATTGTTAGGGTTTAGACAACCCAACATTAAATGAAGCAGTAAAAATTCGCTCCACCTCTACCTGCTACAACATCAAAGTACCACTTACTTATAAATGCATCAACAATATGAGTACTTTTACTTGCGGTACCTTAAATATATTTTGATTCTAATACTTCTTTACTTTTTCTTGAGTGATATATTTAATGCAGGATTTTTACTTGTAATGCAGTACTTTGACATTGTGGTATTGGTACTTTTTAAAAGTAAAGAATCTGATTACTTTGTTTGTACATATTACACATTATTTTTGTGGAAAATCTCTAAAGTGATTCCGTATTTACTCAAAACAAGCCTATTTTTTGTTCCATCACATGCATTTTCATCATCACTTTCTCTTGTTTGTCTTTCTATCTCTGTCTTTCTGTGTTTCCGTCTCCATGACGTGAGTGGAGCAGGACATCACCTGCTCACCTGGTTGAGGGGCTCATGCTAATCTAAAGCCGATTAGGCTTCTTATCTACTCAGCGCTGGTTATGTGCTTTGGTCCAACAAAAATACCGCACAGAGTTGGCCTCTTTACCGTTCCTCAGGCAGGTCATCAGGAGGGTTATTTGGCTTGAGG
>CM022492.1:18383058-18453776 GCA_011952105.1 Coreoperca whiteheadi
CCCCCCGATCTGCTCTAACTAAGACACTCTGGCATTGATTCATGGCTCCTCAATTCTCATGTCTGGCTTTTGCAGAATATATGGGGATCTCAGTTCAGATGCACGTGTTTTATAGTGGATTGTGTTTCAAGAGAATGGGTAAACAGTACCTTACTGGTTGCTATTTATCAATATATGGATATTGAAGGGATCAAAGGATTAGTTGCTTGCATCCTCTGAAGTCGAAGCTCATTCTAGAGCTGATTTGAGAAAAATACATATCAGGTTGTGGATTCAACTCCTAAAAAAGTCACCTGCAAATACATCTGCACATACTATTTTGTTTGTGAATGCCTCTGATGTATACCCCCCCCTCCCCACACACATTTTCATGTCCTTACATTGGACATGTGAAGAATCACCCCATGTCCATGTGAAAGCAGTAATGCCATAATTGCCCTTATCCTATTAACTTAATCAGGAGCCCTGTGGCACTCACAGCACGCCTCGCCTCTTAATCTTGTGTGACTCAAGGTTGAGACAACACAACGTCCTTATATCACTGTCGAATCACATCTCTAAAATCCTTTATTCGTGTATACAATCAGCATAATCTCTTCCTCTACACAGACACACAAAAGCCAAAAAAAAAAAATGGAAAAACAAACTTTACATGGATTTAAATAAAGGATTTAGCTTAAATAAATGTTTGTTTGTTTTTTACAAAAAGTTAAATTTTTTCATCATTTCTACACTATGTACAAAGACAGCAACCCAGTTGTTAGAATATACAGATGTCAATATACAGATACTGAATGCACAAGGGGAAAAAGAATATAAAGAGAATCTGAGATTACAGTACAGGGGTCGGGAGCCAAGATTTAGCTGCCAATTTCAGTCGTCCTCCACAGGTTTGGTGTTGGCCCTGCTTCTCTCCAGGGTTCACATCCCAGGTCCCATGCCTCACTCTTCAACCACGTGCCGCAACATTCACGCATAATTCATACTGATTCATTCAATTCATAATTGTACTCCATCTCAGGAGATTATCCAGTCTTCATTGTGGAGGAAGGTGGACTGAAGTACAAAAAGAGCTGAGTGGGGGGTTTAATTTTTTTTTGCTTTGTATATATACACAGTATCAGCTACAAGCCAAAGCACTATAGACAGGTCAAAAAAAAAATAAAAAATCTTACATTTGAACCTCTGGCTTCCATGACAGGGGGGCATCTGACATTTATCAGTACATATCACATTAACATGACCCATCATTTTGCACATTTCTGGAAAGATCCAAACCCAGAGTGTTAGAAACCAAAACAGTAAATCTCTTTAAAAGTATGCTGTGACGCAACGCTGGAGCTTGCTTGGATTAATTTGGCCTGGGAAAACCAAAATGAAAAACCATAACATAACTCATCCTACTCATTATCTCGCTTTATGAATGAATCTACAGTTTATAATTATTTATGCAAGGAGTCCATTTGTAAGGGGTCCATTTAAAAAGGAGTTCATAGCCAAATAAGTGTGCGTTTGTTTGTGGTTTGTGTGTGTGTGTGTGAGTGGGGAGGGTAGTGTCAACATAATAAGTGTTGATAGAAAAACGAAGTCATCTCACACGTCCCCTTCCTCTCCTCTTCAGGTGGGTGTGGAGTCAGTTTTTGCAGGAGGGGTTAGCTCAGCTCACTGTGGCAACTGCTGCCTCACCCCCCTCCTCCACCTTGCTGCCTTTGCCCATGGCCTTCATGTTGGCCATGATGTCGGTGAACGTCTCCTTCACCGTCTTCTCCAGGATCCAGCCCTCGCTCTCACTCTCCGGGTCCTCCGGGTTAGCCAGGGTGGACAGGGAGCTGTCCACGTACTGCAGGCCTATGGTCACAGCAACCTGCGATGGACAGGGACACATATCAGATAAACCCGAGCCTAGGCCCTGGAAAATCACAGTATCATCTTCTGATGGGCAGGGATGAACACTGAGAATATGCTTTAGAGTCTTGTTTGTCACCATACCACATAAAAATGGAAGAAAACTGCAGGGCCCACCAAATCATTAACTGCTTATGTTGTCGTAGGTCAAAATGAATTGTCTGGGCCTCAAATTGCAAAAGATAGTTGGAAAAATAACTTACAGACATACAGACAAATTCACTTCAACTGCATCAAATTAATCAAATGTTGTTTGATTTAAGGGACATACTATCATCACAATTAGTGTTTTTAAAGGACAAGTAGATACAAATCTGTATTATAATCATCATCATCATTATAGTGATACAGGTTTGAATTAGAGCTGCAACACATTAATCGATGGCAGCTATTTCGATTTAATGCAAAAATGCCAAACATGTTCTGGTTCCCGCTTCACAAATGTGAGAATTTGCTTTGCTTTTAACTTTCTCACATTATAGTAAATTGAATATCTTTAGATTTTGGACAGACCAAACAATTAATCAATAAATCAAGAAAACAATTGGCCGATTTATCTATCATGAAAATATCATGTTAGTTGTGGGCCTATTTTGAATATCTTGGAAGTTCATTTTTCTTCTTTTTTTATGTGCAATGTGACATAACATAAAGAGACATTAGACAAAAACAAAATGTATAGACATCAACAAGAGGACAAATAAAACTGCATAGAGAACTGCATATTAATGTGTTGTATTTGTATATGTTTCTGTGCATGTGTGAAAGTGTTTAATGGAAGTGTGTTGTGGTGTGTGTGTGTGAGTGTTAAAAGGGAAATGTGCGAAGAAAAAGAAGACAAAACAAAAATGTATAACAAAATATACATGTAATCTACTCCATCATTAGAAATGTTAAGAAGTAATTTAACAATGGTGAGTTCAGATCAGACGGAAGCTCAAGCTCCAGGAAGTGGGTCTCTCCTTCTCACCTCCCCTAGATTAACCCATTACTCCATCTCTGAGCCCACTATCTGTGTCAGCATAGTGACGCTTGCATAACTACTTCTGAATCTGGGATTCCTCTGACTGTGCGTCTGATCAGCTTCCAGGGTGTCGCTTAAATCCAAGTTTTTAGAGCATGGGTTTGTCCGTTGGATTTCTGGAACAGAGATGTTATCTAAACGGTGCAATGTACTGTCTGCTTGAGGTGATAAGGAACTCAAACCACCCACATCATCACTGCTATCACCGACTTCAAAGATTTATCTGCACATGTTTGTGACTGTTCTGTGTAATGGCGGAAAGATTCTTGGGCCTTAACAACGACAACAACAACAACAACAACAACAACAGATGTTGCCAGTGGCGAATTGCCATTTGGCAGACTTGGTATTACCATTTGGGTAGAAAGTAGCAGGTGAGATACTGTAGCTAAGCTGCACGTACTGTGCGTACATGTCAAAAGGTGGTGCTGGGTAACTGTAGGGAAGGAGGAATGGTATTTAGGTAAATAGGATAGAGCTGTTTGGGACGAGATGCAGTAAGTGTCTATAGATGGTAGCGGGGGCAGAGTGTGAAAAGAAAATGCCAACTGGGTCAAGGCTTTGCATGTTTATACACAGACTTTTCATGTCACTTCTTGCTAATGTGACTCCTCGCCTGCCTCCCAAACCAGTTTACTGAGCCCTCCCTGAATTGAATGGAAAATACCTGAACAATTTATTGAATCATCTAAGTCCATCTCCATTCAAAAATGCCAATAAAGCCTTAATCTCACCTTTGTGTCACTTGTGTCGAAGTTTGTTTTCCGAGAGTGGACTGGGCTCATTGTTGCCCGTTGTGGCCGTTGGGGGAATAAAACACCAACTACACCAACCGTCAAGTACAAGGGGGTGTTTTTCTGCCCTCCGGCCTCAGGGGGCAGTAATGAGCACATTATGGCCCAGTAGAGCACCACAGAGAGGCGAAGAAGACACTGCACTAGAAAACGTTACCTCTGGTTTACTTCCCCACCTCCATGAAAGTGCAGCAGGACTGCCTCCCACGCCTTGGAAGTGATGGCGTAGGTATTCTGGAGCAAACATTATTTTTTAACTTAACTGTTTGAAGTGAGGTGGGAAATGATCACTTTTGCGAGAATATTTGTGTGTTTGCCCTGACCTCCAGCATAGTCACCAGCACCACCAGGGCTCCGATGGTGTTCATCATGCCGCCATAGTAGGACAGCAGGGCTTCGCGGCAGCCGCGCTTCCACACATTGAGCTCCTCTGTGTAGTGGTCGTAGCTGTAGTGGGCGGAGTTGTTGGTCATCTGGATCTGGATGCAGGGTCTGGGGGAGCTTGGGTTACAGCAGCTGAACGGGACTCCATCCATCAGATACTGGCCATCCACGTTGCTCCCAATGCGGCTAAGAGGATGAGACAGTGTCATGTTAGTGTCCTGATGGGTTGGAGGGGAAAGGTCAAGAACTTGCCACACTATGCTTGTAGTATGTGTGGGCTAAAATAATCTATGTTAGACTTGTATTCTACCAAAATAACTATAAGGTGTGATGTTTATTGTAGCAGAGTATTTTCTCTTTTCAGTTGCTGAATACAATCTAATTTAATCAAGTTCTGCTAAAAAGCAGAGGAATAAAGTTTTTGAGGCCATAGTTAGTAGTGTTGTGCTAAATATTATACACTACAGTACAACCTCGCACATTCCTGCCTCAACAATAAACAGTGTTGAATCAACATCTCTCTAACAGAGGCTTGGCATAAATCAAACATTTTAAGCTTCACAATGGTAGCATTATTGCAGAGCTGATTAATGTTTTGTATTGCCTTTATTGTGTTAGTTCTTTATTATTCTTTATATTCTTTTTTTGTTGTGTTTACCACCTGAAGAGCTTGAACAACACTTTCACTGGTGCACAATCATCAGTCAAGAACCACTTATCATCAACCCTTACAGTATGTTGTGTTAAATCAGTTTGCAGAGTACTAAATACTACACTATATAGGAAAGTTCTGAATACTAATCAGGGCATTAGCAATTAGAAAGATGACTGTACTGATAATTAAGGATATTTAAGTATGGATTTGAAAAACTTAATAGAGTCCTTTTCCATGATTACTGTCGTAGGCCTGTGATGTCATCACAAGAGTTTTCACAAATCACCTCCCTAGGTTACTGTCCAGTATTATTGTAATCGGGAGGCCAGTGTTTGCGCTGATTTTAAAATCCCAGCTACAAATTCTTTTATTGGGCAGTGCTGTCCCTGGAGTGTTGCCAGGTCCTCTGCTGATTGGACAGGACACTGATTCTTGAAGGACATGGACGCTGTAATCCTTGAGATTAAACTCTAATTATGGGTCAATGCTCAAAACTGTCTCCTTCCCACTTCCCACTTCCCTCTTCACTTGTTGCCCAAACTCAGTGTAAATATTAACAGGTTATCATAAGAGGCCACATATCACTGGATTGGAACAATGTCCTCGTGCCTTTTTGACCTCATGTATCTTTTTCTGTACCTAATCACCCAAGACCCTCCCCCCAACTTTATCCATAGAATTGCCTAGTAATACCCTCCTCCGCCCTCACAGCCCCCAATGCCACGTCCCCACTGCAACCTGTTACTGTCACCATTTCTGAGATGGTAATCTTTAGTGGATGAAAGTGAATAACACACCTGCTCCTACACTGCAAATCCACTAATACCGAACTCTAACAACCACCTTGATACATTCAGGTTCAATGATCTCTTTGAGCTAAAAAGAGTAATTTAGCTGTCACATCACCCATTAACGATCTCCAGGTTTTAACGGTTATCACGAGGGATTTAGGTTTTAATCCTTGTCACTTACTCTTTGACTTCCTTTGCACTGAAGTCCAGGTAGCGATTGCTAACCCACTGAATCTCAAACCAATCTCTGTAGTTGTCATTTCCGCAGCAACGAAACTCCATCTGCATCAGGTCCAGGGTCCTCTTCATGTAGCAGCGTCCTGGTGTGTCCGTGTCCTTGTAGTACTTCATGCCGTTCCTCAGCCCCTCAGCCAGGGTGAACTGCAGAGGGATCCTCATCAAGAAACATAGCAGGGCTGTCACGATCAGCACGGCGTTGAACCCCACGCAGAACACCAAGAAGGTCTTCAACAGGGGCTTCCACTTTACAAACTTGTTAGGGTCCAGTGAGTCGTAGCAGACTTTGCCTCCAAAGGCGTTGATGCCGCAGGCTATTAGACCCAAAAATATAAGCAGGTTGGGCAAGAAGTGGCTCTCGTTGTTGTCCATAAGTTCTGAGCGCTTTCGCAGCTCGATCTTAAAGAACAGGCCCATGCTGAAGACCAGCACGCCGGCCATTACAGCGAACCAGTACATGAACCAGACCGTCTGAGCGAGCTTCACTCGCTTCTTCAGATCAAACTTGACCAACATCAAAGCCATGGTCTGACCTGTGGTGTGTCCTTGCCTGTGAAGAAGAGAGTCAAATGATGATCTAGAACAGCAGGATTTGCAGATAGCCCCTTAGTTCAGATAAATGTTCTTGAATGCGCCAACCTGTAGTTTCCCTGGCTCTTTTCTTTCAGGGTCTCCTCTGGCTGGCCCAACAGGACAGGAGAGTCAGCTCAGCCTGTAATCCATCCCACAAGCAAGAGAGCAGAGATGAAGAACCCAGGAGGACCCCGGGGCAGCACAGGAGTGTTATTTCTCCAAAACTATCTCCTCTCCCATTGTGACAGAAACTTAAAATTTCACAAGGCTTTATTTTCCCCAACTTTTACCGATTTTTCCTTCCTTAACACACAGGTGAAGCTAATCGTGGCGTTCCGTTCTCCTGGAGAGGTGGAGGTTTGCCGAGGATCCTCCTGATTAAACTCAAAGTTGCAGTACGTCATGCTAAGCCCCTGTAAGCAGCCTTATCCAATTTGCAGAAATCCCTCTACACAACATGAGCCTGATCGTAAGCCGCTGCCAGGGGCCGTAATTGGTTTGAGCGTTCACGTGGTCATGGTCGCCTTGATCGAAGACACCAGGAGCTGTAATGGCATCAGCTAAAGGCTGACAAAGACCATAGACATGGAAGTGGAGCTAATCAGTGATGTTGATAGGTTTTCAACGTAGTGTGTCCCTTGGACCCGCAGGTGGTAATTTGAGTGGGTCCCAGGGAAATTAAGTGGCTCCCCAATCCTTTTTTGTTTTTTAAATTGTAGTGTTAAACTCGTGTTTGATGTTATATAGTTATAATTATGGTAATTTGTGTATGTTGAAAATGTATCTGAAAATTAAAGAGATAAAATCCCAAATCTGTAAATACACTGCAGACACACAGCAGCTGACAGAAAGAGGTCCTATCATGCAGAGAAAGATGAGCTTTTTCTGGACGAATAAATGTTAAAATTGGAAGCTAAAGGGCAACAAAAATGCTGAGCTTTAGTTTCATCAGGAGTCATAAAACCATCAAGCACATCATGTGTAATTAGGAAAGTAGCTTAAAAACACACACACAAAAGGACACCACTTACTGCATACTGCCGTTATAAAGTGAGTTAGCTGATAATTAGCCTGATCAGCCACCGTCAGTAATCAATACAACAACAGAAAAATCAAGGGAAATGTAGTGTTAACAGAAAGAAAGAAGTTTGTCTCGCTGTCAGCTGACCGAGCCGGCGCTGGTGGGGGGGCTGGGGGTTAGACATTATTAGACTGTTAACTATTATTGAAACAAATAACTAACCGCACTCAACATCAGACAACGTTATTATACTTTATCAGTTACCTAGTGTTCCTGTAGTGGTGACCAAAACAGTAAAACATATAGGCTACATACAGTAAGCTTCCTGCAGCTCCAGAGAAAATATTGCGCCAAAATCCCTTTAAGAAATATGACATATTAACAATTCCTTACGTGTACGCAAAAACACATAACTCTAGAAACACAAGATAAAAGGCATCATATGTCAACAGTCTTCTTGTTAATTCGGCATCAATATAATCCATAAAGACAAACTTTATTTCTGTACTTACATACTGTACTTTCACAGTTTGGATTTTGTGGCCTCAACTAGCTACCAGCCTCCATTGTTAATCGGTGCTATTTTAGCTGTGACAATGTGGCATTATCAGGGAAAAATATAGTGCTGGATATGGGATTCATTAATTAATTCATAACTACACAAAAAGCACAAAACTGAGATGAATTGGATGGATACAAAATATTCACACATCCTTAATTATGAACATGAGATAGTTGTAGAAAACTTAGTCTCGCAAGCTAATAAATTAATTTAAGTGCTCTCAATTATCTTATTGTCACATGCTATCTTGGCAGTTTATATCAACACTGTGTCTGGCCCAAACATGAGCCAGACTTTTCCCTGAATGGCTTCTAATCTGACTCCTTCAAACTTCTCTTTGACTGCTGCAGTGCTGCTTACTGCAACATCACGGTTTAACAGTTGTTGTTCCTGCCAAATGCTATTAGAGTATGAATACTAGCCTCCTTATGCCTCTTTCATTACATATTTCCTCCAGCCCCTCTCTGTATTTTTTTACTTTTTATACCTGCATTTGTCATGTTGTTCATTTGTCTGCCTTGAATGACTTTTCATTTTTAATTGTGTATGGTGAACCCCAAAGTTCCCATCCATCAAACTAATGCTAGAGAAGAACATTTAGAGATAGCCTAAGTTAAGAAGTTTCCTCCCTACTGTACATCCTAGATGCTGTAAGAGTGTCAATTTAAGCCATCCCACATTCTTTTGTACCTTTTTTTCCTTAACTACATAAACCAACTTCCAGCCCCTCCTCTTCTGTTTATAACCACATTGTATCACTGTTGCTGCATTGTCTTATGTATACTCAATGTCATGTTACAGTCTTGCTTGCCTTGTCTTGGTCTGTTTTTGTCCTATGTCACCTGACAGAAAAATCGAACTACACCACCAATAGAAAACATCAGAAACAAAGGCTCCATGTTGTTGAGGAGAAAGACTCTTTATTTGGGTCTCATTTCAACGGCAGTTACTTTTAAATGTCCTAAAAGTACAGACCAGATTCAGTTGTGTTCTGCAAGATCAAAGCACCACTGAAGAAGAGCCATTCAGTGGCAGCAGCACAAAGGCACATAATGTTAGCACATGGCTCTTTATCTGTCCTTTATTCAAGTCAATTCATTCAACAGCACTGTAATGAAGACTGAGTTAGTAGAATGTGATGATGATCTGAATGGTTTTTAATCATTTTAATGATACTGCAACTTTATTATACAACAGGTTTCCGGAGTTTCTGTCGTTAATAAGCGATATCTAACCGTAAGCAGAACAGTACCATTGTTACTTAGTGAAAAGCACTTCTACATTGAAAGTCACTGTCACTAATAGACCATTCGGGTGTACAGGTAATTGAGTAAGTATGCCTACATATGAACCACCACTCCAGGAATGCTCACATATAGAAAGGTTTTACGTTGGATACATTTTAATTGTTCGCTAAGAGCGAGCAGAAGAATGCGACTACAAAAGAGTGGATGCACCATCTCGGCCGAGATTCGATGCTCTTCTGTACCACAGTGATTTGGGCTATTGAAACAGGTGGATTTTTATTTAAACATCTTAGTGCAGCTTTAACCTTGTCGTACAAACTGCCCTTTTTCCCAGCTCTATAGAGACGTAGCGGTGCAACGCAATCTGTGGATGACATCTACCAACAATAGCAGCAAAGGAAAATCAACTCCAAGTCACTGGCTTAGAAAGAAACCCTTCATGAAACCAACCGATCTTTGTGAAATAACATGCACGAGATTATATATTTGGGCTGAAAAACATTTCATTTGATGGTTTCGATCGACACGTTACGTGAAAAGTTGTTAAAGTTTAATTCTAGGGGTCCCAATTGGTTTTCCTGTCTGCTTCTGGAATGAGCGTCCAGTTAGGTGAAGGTGTTCCCGCAGCGAGCCAGTTGAAGTCGTCCACCTGGCTCCAGTTGTTTCGGTCGCGGTCTAGGCCAGACACGGTGAAGTCCTCCTCCAGGGTGGGATAAGACCAGGAGAAGGGGGCGAAGCTCACGCCACGACAGTCCTCGATGATGGCTCGGCTGGTGACGTGCACATACACCCGTGTGTCCGTGGTGTTGTGGGTGCGCAGCTGCTGACAAGGGAAGGCCAGAGTACTGTTCCTACAGTGATCGACGAATACTGAACTAGACACGGGCCCGCACAGGATCTCACAGCTGTCGATATGCTTCAGGTGCAGCGTGCTGGGGGAACCGAACAGACGGACCTTGCAGTTAGTCAGGTGAGCCAACAGCACATCTCCCTTCTGGATCTCCTCTGCGGTCTTTGTCAGACACACGTTGTCCATGTTGGAGAAGCCGCACTGCTCGGAGGCTGCAGGTCCATCCACCTTGGTGCCACCTGCAGGCGTGCCAGCATCAGGTGCAGGCGTGTCTGACGGCGGTGCAGAAGCTTCATCTGCTGCTTTAGTGCGCGCTCGAAAGGCAAACTTCTTCTTGGGCAGGCCCTCCTCTCTGGCCTCGGCAAGGGAGGTTTGGAGCTTCTGGAGAGCAGCCTGGGCTTGCCTCAGGTCGTACTGCGTTAGAAACAACATGCTGTCATTAAGAAACTTCTGCAGCTGAAGCGTTTTGGCCGTCACCTCCTCCAGCCTGTGAGTCAACACAGCCCGGTCAGCTCCGGAGCAGCTGGACAGCAGCTCCTCGATGGACGCCCGCTCTGCGTTGAAAGTGCTGAAGAAATACTGGCCCTTCTCCTCCGCGACAGACTGGCTCTCTTTAGCTTCCTTCCTCCGCTCGACATCCTCGATCCTCGTCTGGTGCCGTTTCTGAAGTCGCTCTTGTATCTTGGCGGCACCGCTTTCGCCGGCAAACGCAGTCTCCCGGCTGACTTCAGTCGTTGCATCCATGTTGTTGCACCATCAGTTGTTGCGGAAGTGATAACGTCACCCTTTCTTCTTCGTGGTTGTTGCGAGCTAAAGTTGCAGGTGCATACCGCCACCTACTGTATCGGAGCGTCATGGCAGTAACTCATCTGGACAGTGATAGTAAAAGTCAAGCAAAACCTAAAATCAATTTTATTTTAGTAACCTACCTTTAACCTACCAAACTAAAAATACTTAATCAAAATGTAACTGGTGGTAATTGTTCATCATACAAACTGTTAAATGTTGCCAATCGGATTAAAAAATAAAATTAAAAAAAACTTCCTATCCGTTAGCTTTGAAGTCCCAAAGTCCCTTTGGATAAAAGTGTCTGCTACATGACTAAATGTACATGTAAATGGTTAGGTAGGTCTTTTTAGCAGCATGTCACGCGTATTAGTGCATACATGGCCAAGCACTGGAATATTACAGGTGTTATAGGCAATACTAAGCATAATCAAAATTTCAGTCTTTGTTGTTTTGAACTTTTCGTTTTTTACCCAATTTTTTAAAAATGTTTTTAACCTATTTTGTGTTTGTGTTATGTGCTATTTTTTTTGGTTTCTTTTCGTTTGTTTTGTTCTTTCCTGGTTTTGTCTGGACAAGTGTGTTCTGGGTATTTTGGTTCATGGCAGAAAAGAAGAATCAAAATCAGATTTAATAAAAGTAATTGTCTAACCCTGTCTCCACAAGATAGGAAATTAACATTTCCCTTCATCCTTGATATGCACTCAATATCCTTGCCAATATCTCTTTTAACAATATTGGTCAAAATCTCACTTTGTTTTAATTATAGTATTACATAATGTCACGTTTCATATATATTTCTAATATTTATATACAGAAAGAAATCAGAGGGAGAAAGAGACAAAAAGAGATGCTATAATTAAAAAGAAAAGAGTAATGTGAGTGGGATTTAAGCCAAATCTGCCAAATACAACAACCAGATTGAGTACTGTATTAATTTATACTTTTGATTATCGTACAGTATACAATTTGTGGATTAGTAGGTAACTAGGTAGCACTTTCACATACAGTAACTATGGTCGTAGCCTACCTGGGCAACGTCAAGGTGTGGCACACACATCAGAGGCCCGCCCTCTACCGTTGGTAATGATTAAGTCTAATAACATTTATCTGCTATTCATGAGGGCACTGAAACCTGCTATTATAATTCATATTAATATTAAAAAAATGTGCGTTTATTAATGAATTGTCGTTGTTTGTGTATTTCCCATTCAAATTTAGTCGCGTGCTAACGTTGTGGACTGACTTGGGTTGCCTTGTTCTGTGCACTACCCCAACAACCCGTGCGGTGATGGCGAGGAAACCCCGTTGACAAGGCACTGCTTTTTCATGACGGTGAGTTTCCCTTTGAGTGTATTATAATTTTGTGATAAAAATTTCAAGGAAAAAACACACACAACCTCCTTCCTCCCTTCCTTAAGGGAGGGAAGAGAGTTTGAGCGGAGAGAAAAATCTATCCGAGACAGAACAGGGACAGTGAGAAAAATATATGAGTGGGAGAGGGAGAAGGAGGAGGAGGAGAAGGAGGGGGGAGCAAATTAAAAGTTGCCAAATGGAGATATTGGGTTTCAAGAGGAGTGAGACAGGAGTAAAAGGGTTTGCCTCTTTGAGTCGTCTTTATGTTTTGCTAATCGGGATTAATGTGTGTGGCTCGACACGGTTTAGTCCTGTAGTTTTTTCGACGAATTCTAGCCGACGTTTTCAAAAGAGGCGTCGTCGCCACCGCGGCTAGCTAACCCGAACAGGCCGGTGTTTATCGTTAAAATGTTGCGGGGCGTCCAGTCCGGAGAGCTATCCGACCAGAACACGGGCTGGCACAGAACCCGCTGATCGAAACGCGTCTGTTCGATATATCGAGACAAATGTGACGTTTTTCATGCTGGCTGATGAGCCACATAGAGGACAAATGAAAGCCTCCCCAACAGAGAAAGAAAGATCACGTCAGCGACGACCAGCCACGGGCTGGACGACGGGCGGTTTTGTGCTGCTTGAATGCGATTATCTTTCTGTCGATTCAGTCTATTTTTGGAAATAAAACTTGCAAGCTGTACATTAGCTGGCTTACTAAAGCAACGGCGTTGCCGTGCAGCACCAGTAGCAGGACTACGGCAGGGACTAACGTTAAGTTAGCTTGGTTTGCGTCGACGCAGGCATGCTAGGGCGGATTTCAGAGACTTAATTTTACATCTAAATTATACAAAATGTTGAAACTCGTCGAAAAGGGTGGCTTTCTTTTGACAACCCTGATAAAAAAAATTAGCGACACGAATGCAAATCCAGTGCGTTTGAGCAACTACAAAGGCTCGTTTTCAGCTGTCTCGTGTGTTTTTTGTTTTTTGTTTTAAATCTAACGTTAGCTTACGTTTGAATGTTAGTTGAATATGTAAATCAACGTTAGTGCTCAACTGATAACTTTAATCTGTAACGTCACCTTTTGGAATTAACGGTTGAGTTTCTGGTGGTTTAATGATTCTGTTGGATTATTGAGGGAAATGTGTCATTTAGTTAACGTTAGTTATTTTACACATTACAGTCCACGGTGGGAGCGTTTTGTGAAATAAAATGTCGCTGTGTTCATCGTTTGGTTTGCGTTTTTTGTTTGGAAAGGTCGACATCGCTTCCCCTCACATTTTTCTAACACGGTGTCCCACTTATGAAGGACAAAGGAGCCCGACTCCCTATCCCCTCTGTCGAGAAACTGTAGTCTGTTTGGTACAGGTATTCAGAAAAAACACCCCAACATTCTGTGAGATAATTGCGTTAGCGGGTTTCTTGGCATTTAAAAGGCGTATTGCAGTCCATTCGAACAGTACTTTGGTCAGCAGCCCTGTCGCCCTTTGTTTCCCCTGAACCAAAGATGGAGGCTGAACGTGGCTCAGCTGTAAAGACAGCCTATGCCACGGTAACAGCCATTTTGTAGCATTGCAGTCGCACCGTTTTGCACAGACTCAGGAACACAGCCTACATTTCTCCCTGACGTTTAACACAGTACAAAACAACCTATAATTTAAAGGCCGTTTAATCAATCACAGGCTGGATTAGTGACCAAAGGAATTTAGATTTTTGACATTCTCTCACCATGAGCTCCACATTGTTTAAATACAACTGTTACATTAGAGACTGTAACTTGATAAATGTCCAAACCCTCCATAACCCATTACGCTACTGTATCAAATGAGTGCTCGTGGGCTTGTTTTTGTTCCCCTTTTGTTATGGAGCACCATGAAAGCTGCACACTTCTGCTGGCTGACACAACATAAAGCCAGCACCTCTTTCGATGTAGAAACTCAAACAACCGCTCAAGGTATAAATGGAGCAGGGTGGAGTTATTTCACAGTCAAATGCCCATTTACACCCTGTGCAGACTCGGAAGAGACAACCAATGTGGGACAGCAGAGGAGGGTAATGGGTGGGAGTTTGTGTGTCAGACAAACATCTGTAGGAGGGGATGAAGGCCATCCTGCCCTTCACTTATATACAGATCTCCCACAGCACTGAATAACATCTGTCCCCCCTCTTCCTCTCCAACCCCCATTTCACACACCCACCTCTTTCTTTCCATCTCACCTGCCTCACCCTCCAACAGTCCCGCACCCTGCAGCTCACGCGTACCATTCTGCAATCGTACTAAATGCAGTTTCTCACCCTGCAGCCCAGGAAAAAAATGGTGTTAAATGACTGAATCCATGCTTCCTGCTGGAAATCTGTGAGTGAGCAGTCCTTACTACTAACATCAAAATACACATGTTAAACCTTTACAGCTCATAAGCTCCTGCCTCAGAAAACAAACAAGTGATTAATTGAGCTTCATTATCATGATTAATGAAGATATTAGCCATTGGTCCATTACAAAACGTGAATTATCTAGTTCAAGCCAGACATCTGCCATCCCCTCACCTGCTTCATTCTATCCCCATATCCCTCCATACCCTTTCAGGTGTCATGGATGATGAGGACGATCGCCATCTTCTGGATATTTTAGGGTAAAAAAAAACCTTTATAAAACTACTAATTATGTTGGAGACATACCATAACTTAATGAATGGACACACTGACATTTGTCTTCACTTGGCAGTTCACAGTGTGGCCACACATTTTTACAGTTTGCTCAAATAGTTAGGCAATATTACTAGGCTTCCTCTCTGAAATCAAAACCACACTTCAAACCCATTTTTTCCCCTGTTTTGTTGAATTAGGGAAGTTGATGATCTAATGACCCATTCACAAGAGATTTATTGTGAAGCATTTTCTGTCGCTCTACTCTAAGCGAATTTTTAAACCACACACAAGTGGAAAGAGATGTATGTTACATTAGATCCGTTTTAGGTTTGCTCAGCGCACCTAAAAATCTCTTCTGTACCCTTTTCAGCGATGTGGATGCATTGAATGACTATCTCCACGGCAGCAACAGCAAGTCTGTGAGTGATTCTTTCAGAATGTATTCACAGTCCTTACAAAGCCTGTCTGAATAGTTACTTCACTTTAATGCGTAAAGAAATTGGCTCCACCCATTCTCTGTTAAACCCGCGACTTGTTTTGTTCTGCAGATTGAGGAGGATGATGTAACAAATGCAGTCTACGGGTCGGATGCATCCTTCTTTGCCAGTGACACGGTGAGCGTACCTGTGATTACATTGATCCAACAAAACAGAAGCGGATTTTTGTCTATGATTAGAGATTGAGTTACTGGTGATGGATTAAAGTCTTTACAGAGAGCGTTTTCCCAGGCTTTTAGTGAGATTTGAGGAGCAACGGCATTGTTAGGATTCGCTGTGTATGGAGATTATCTATTCAACACCAAAGTAAAATTGTTAGTGAACAAATATCTGAATATGTGAACCCAGTTGTTCCTAATCAGGTGAAATACACTATTGGATGTTATTTGGTTAGCAGACCAAAATGGTAAAATATATGATAAAAATTAGATTATAAGAAGTCCATGGTATAGTTCCCTTTTTATGCAGGCGCTGAAAAGCATTATGGATGTATGAGAAAGACCTAGAGGGAAAGCGGTCTTCTATGCAGTTCTCATGTAAACAGTTTTTTCCGCTCTTTGCTCATTTTCTCTACATGCTTCATTTAGACTGGCTCCAGCACTGGCCTCAAAGATGGCTCTCCTTCAATGGGTGAGTTCGGCGAGGATTCAGCAGGGGCAGGCCTCCAGCTCTCCAGCAGTCTTTCATTTATCGAGGATGAATTGGGGCCAGAGACCTCCCCTGGAGGGGTGGATCTCGGGGGCGAGGACCAGCCCTTCGACATCCTACAGAAGTCTCTCATGGAGGCCGACATCACGGAGCAGACGTTGGCCCAGGAGGCCTTACTAGACTCCCAGCCCGCTCCCACCCTAGTACAGGCTCCTGTTCCCTTCCAATCCCAGCTGGTTTCTGGGGGTTATGGAGGTGGAGTAGGTGTGGTAACCACGGCGACAACTGCGTTCCCTCCAGGCCAGTTCCTGCAAGGGGTGTCCCAGCTGCCCAATGGCTCCGCCCAGCACATCCAGGTGTTGGGCTCGTTCGGTGCCGGTGGTGGTGTGATGACTCTGAGCAGCCTGGAGAGATCTCCTCAGATTGTGCTGAGGCAGGGGGCGCCTGCAGGAGGGACCACAACAGGGGGGCAGGTGTTTGCCCCTACCCAAGGGCAGGTAGGCCAAGTCGGCTTGCCTTTCAAAAACATCCCCCTTCAAAACATCATCATCCAGAGAGGCCCAGGAGGGACCCAGACTCTTGTCAGACCTATCCAGCCTAAACCCCTTCAAGCTGGGGCTCAGACTGTCTACAGCCTTGGTCTTCAGCCCACTCCCACAACTATGGCTAATGTAGTTAATGCTAACACTGCCACTCCTGGGGGACAGTACACAGCCAATGGCTCCATAGTAGTGCAGCCGCCCCTGGAGCAGCAACAAGCACAGGCCCAGACAAATACACCACCTGGACAGTTCTTGCTGCCCAGCTCTTTGGCGCTCACTCCGGCCAGCACCCTCCACAATGGCCCCGCTGACCCCAACTCAAATGCCCTAATTACTAGTCAGAATGCGGTGCAGATTGTTGCGGGGCAGAACTTCACTGCACCACCGGGAGGCCAGCTAATTTTGAATCAGGGAGTAGTCGGTGGGGGTCAGGTTGGAGGGGGTGTAACTCAAACATGGACAGGAGTTTCTTGTGCGACTGTGCAGACATCGTGCGCCCCTGGTCGGCTGACTCTGGTTGGCCCAGCGACGGCAGGGATGGGCAGTCAAGGCCAAGTGTCGACTGGACCTGTTCAGCGCCTTCTAGTGACTCAGACTCAGAATTGCACTTCTCTGTCCCCTTTACCTGGTACTGTGACACAGGAACAACTAGAATACAGACAGGTAAATTTGCAATTCCGTTCATTTTCACGCTGTTTCGCTCCCACGTTTGTGTCTCTTTCCAGAAAACTGTTATCTGCCTGACATCACTTTCATTTTGTTTGTTCAGAATTCTTCATCACCTGCCCTGAAGCAGGACCGACAGGTGCAGTTTAGCAGCATCCATGGTAACAAAGGCTGATGAATATTTTGTCAATGATGTATTTAAATCTAGTCTGCCGCGCTTTGACCTAATGAGGTTGCTTTTTTGTTTGTACGATCTCGCTTAGCTGTGACGACCATGACTCAAGATTCAACGCTAAACTCTCAGGTATACCACTCATTCTGCACCTCATTTACTTTGCACTCATGTCGGCGAATATTTAAGGTGGATTATGCTGATAGGGAAAGTATTGGAGGTATTATGACAACTTTTGTATGTACACTTTCTATTTATAGGTCAGTGCTCAGAAGAGACCTGCCCTTCTGCCACTTACAAAAGGAGGAATGTGAGTTTTTTGACCTACTTGGTATGATTAGGTATTTTTTTCATGTCTTGTGTTTGTATAGGTTGTCATTCATCCATTGAAGGAGCTTGTCTCTTTTTCCTATCATCTCTAAAGGATTTTACAACAATTGAGGAAGGACCATTCTGGAGTTCAGACCCCAGATCGCCGTCGATTCACTTCAATCGACGATGCACTGCATAGACTCCTCCCGTACCACGTGTTCCAGGGGGCTCCACCCAGCTGGGACGAGTTCTCACAGGGTACAGCCACGAATGGGGGGGGAAAGCATGTTCATTCCTGTATTTGCAAAAGTAAAATTGTGTCCAAATAGAGCTTTGTGTCGTTTTGTTTACAGTGGATGAAGAATTTGAGGTAGTTGCAACTCAGGTGCTGAAGAGGACCCATGCCATGGTAAACAAGTACAGACGGCTACTAATGGTGGAAGCTGAGGTAGGCACACACGAGCAAATGGTTGCATACGTGCATGCGTTGCATGTTATGACATGCACAGGGCTAACAGGTCGCCTCTCCCTTCCCTGCAGCGTTCCAGTCCGTCATCAGAAATGGTGATGATTGACAGGACCTTCAACCAAGAGGAGCGCAGCAACCTGACACAAGACAAACGCATGGTACTAGTGGATCCAGGTAAAATAGAAAAGGCATTTGGAGCAAATCGTTTTCTCACAGAAAGGTTTTATTGAACCCTTCTTCTCTTCTCTGTCTGTTTTACAGACAGCTTTATGGAAGACTTCTGTTGTGGGATGAAATCCAAACTTTTTCAAGATCCCCTCCCCTCTCAGCCGTTGTCCAGCTGTAGTTGGAATCCGTCAGACAGAGGCTCTACGGAGCCACCGTACAGGACAGACTCCCAGCCCGGGTATGGAGACCCGGGAGGGGGCGGGGCGGAAGGACCAGAGGCAGCAGATAGACTCCACCCTCCACAGTTAGAAAACAAGAGTGTCCTGGAACTGAAGAGATCCCAGCAACACTACGGGCCCTGCAGCGCCAGCAACAACAGCCTCACTGCTGCCAGCAGTTATCCCCAAGGTAACCCCTCCCCTTTTGCAGCAACATCCGGAGGACAGATGCACTACCAGGTGTCTCACCACCTGTCGTCCCGCCCGACCCAGCCCCAGTGCCCGACCCAGCTCACCTCACCCCCCCACCCCGACACAGACTCTGCTCTAGAGGCGGCAGTCAACAGCATCTTGGAATGTTAAGACTGATGCTCCATATCATTCCTAATATGGTTTTGACTTCTTTTGTGTGTGTGTGTGTAAACAATTTTTTTTCTGTCAAACTCTCCTGTTTTAATATTTGTTGTGCTCCCCCCACAGCACAGTGTGAAGAGAGGTGAACTCTTCTTTCAGGTCTATTATCGTTGTGATACCATCTCCAGCCATGTAGTATGTATTTAATTCTTTTTGGTTTATTTTTGGGGGTTTTGAGGCATGACGTAGGAGTCAGAGACTCTGTCAAGGTGCCAGGGGAATGCAGGCGCTTATTACCTATAAAGATCCGGGAATGTGTGCAATGCAATGTACTAACAGGAGGAAAATGTTGTTGTTTTGTTTATTTTAAAAGGGTAGGGTCTGCGACTTCAGTAGCTTGAATATAAGAGTGTCCCTCTCTTCACACAGACACACACACACACTCATTAATATTTTGTGCCAGTTTATTGCCCCCGCTACCTATGCTGAAAAACAGGGATGAGGAGGAGGGACAAAATGACGACTCTGTGCCTAATTGTAGGTTTTTATTTTGAAGTGTTTACATGAAGAAGCTCTAGTCAAAAATATCCATTGGCTCAGTTCCTTCCTGCATTCCAGACATGCACAGTGCACACACACATGCTTTAGTACGTGTTACGTAGATTCATGGTTCAGAAGACAAATTGCACTAAACATACTGTTGCTAATTTCAGGAACTATATAAATATGAGGCTCTTGTCGATATACAGTGTACGCTAGGCTAAACAGAATGTGAACATTTGGAACTGAACCAAACTCTTTTCGCCTGCTTTCAGCTGCCTGCAACAAGGATAACCTCTTAATCACACTAGAAACCAGTCAAATTAGTCACATAGACATATATAGTAGTGTTACTGTACTTAGCAATGCTTTTTTCTTGTGCTTAAGTCACATTTTCTTTGGCATTTTTTCTTTTGTACCTTAAAGGTATGCAAGCTCCGACACAGACACGAGACAAATCTCGATCGCAACCACTTTTATCATTTCACAGTGTGTTTGTGTCATGGGAGCTCGGTCCTCAGATTGAGGAAGATACGTTACAATATGTTTATCTTTTTTATTTAGATTTTCATTTCCTCATTTTTTTTTATTTTTTAGAAATGACATTAAAAAAGATGACTTTTTTGTTTGTTGTGATGTGTTCATGACAATATTGTCATTAGTTTAAAAGACCCTGGAGGGTAACTGATTGTATGTATATTTGTCTGCCTTCTGCATACAATATAATGATATATTGATCATATCTATCTATGCTTTACTACCTTGACATGTCTGTTAGTGTGTGTGTGTGTTAATTTGCATACATACACACTGGTCTATGATTATGTTTTCATGTAGTTCGGTCGTTCCATTGCCATACTCTTGACTTTATTCCCAAGTGTTCGCTCAGTCCCCCAGGATGTTTCCCTCACTTTCCGGGGTTTCTTTTCAAACATTTCTCACATTTCCTCTCATCTCCTTCTCAGCAGCGCAACCAAAATTCAAAATAGGAGAGAGGGTGGTCTTGTCCAGAATCACGGTCAGCTCTTCATGTCTTTGTCCTGGCGACAACAGCTCTGTGACTGTAATGTAAAGCTGCAGTGTTTCCTCTGAAGCTGTGCCCTCACTGTGTTCCGGTTCTGTTGAGTTTTCATTTCGTTTTTAGAACCAAAATTGAACTGTGATATTTCATGATGATAAAGAATTAATCCTAAATATACGGTACATTAGCCATGTATTTCTGTTTTTGGAATGACGCTTTTGCAAATAAATCTACAGAAATCTGCACTGTGGTATAAGCAAGAGAGGGCGGTTTCTGTCAAACCCAGCACAGGACCAAAGCTTAGGTTAAATGTGTTAAAATGCTCCTGAGGTCGATTCTGGATAGTGTCACCTTTCTCCTATAAACGTGTCTGTGAAATATGCTTGCCAATAGGCTACAGGAGCAGACAGAAGGCCTTTTATACGGGGTGATAGATTTTGTGTTTGAGTGCCAGTGGCCATCACAGCCTGCCTGCCTGCATCTCTGCCTATAGACCTCTTATATCTACCAATGCACACTGAGAAAACTGGGCCCTCTGCTTTGATGGCAAATCTCTAATGTAAGGGTCAATTGCGATGTATTTGCTCCTTCAAGTGGTTGCTGCAAGACTTTGTGCCTCTATAGCACTTATATCCACAAGAAAGTTAGTTTTAGACTTGCACAAAGTAGGGACATGTCCAATGTTGGTGAAACATTGTTATCTTGTTGCATATCAGTGTCTGACGGCCTGGTAGGAACATACTGTGCTTTTTCTCCCCGGTTTTCAGTTCCGAGATGTGTTTTTCCTGCCTCCATTTTCACTGTTGTTTTGTCTGACTTGATTTATATAGCTTGTTGTTTTGTATAAAAATGAAAAGTGAAACACAAAATATTTATAATTTTTGTATGGAGAAAAAACAAGAATGTAAAACCCCCCCCAAAAAAAACATGAGAAAATGGAAATGATTTTTATTGTGTTGGCTAAGAAGCGGCGTCGGGAAAAATCGTTATAAAATACTGTCATTTCTTCATTTTGTAGCTAACGTGTGTTCACTACAGCAGCAAAGAGAGTCAACAATAAATTCATTTTGAATACAACAACAAAACTGGTCCAGTCCAGCTGAGGACCTCTTCAGCGTCCCTCCCATTACTATTCTGTGAGTGTTCACATACTGGCACTGATGGACCAAGCATGCACAATAACGTCATGTGACAGGGGAAGCATTTGCAAAAGAAAACAGATTTGTAACCCTCCGCTGCACAGATATGATCTGTTAACGGATACTGATGTCAGGGCATTTTGAATTTCATGTTTCTCTACATCTGAGGTGCCAGAGTAGGATTTGTATCAGGTTCAAAATCTGTTGGTTTCCTTTAATCCTCTCACGGACCCCGGCACCAATGCCTCTGCACAAAGGAGCTAAGAAAACTCTGCATAGCAAACATTTGACTGCCCCGCCGCTCTGGTTTTGGTAACATAACGCAACAATGACACCTAGTGGAGACCGCTGTTAACTAAAACATCTCAATAAAAGAACTTTTAGTAGCTCTCTAGTGAACATTTGCCCTTCCCAAACTAAACTAAGGTACAAAGCAAACCAACACAACATAAACATAGATAAGGCGATATATACAAGCCACAGTGTGGTTGCTTTCATTTTAGATGTCCGATGCAAAACAGTTGAGAATGAAACCACTGGTATCAGGATCACAAGTCTTCCAGTTGTTAAAGGAATTTTGGGAATTTGGCTTATTTACTTTCTGGCAAAGAGTTTAACGAGATGATCGATACCATACTATCATATCTGTCCTTTAAAAGATGAGGCTACGGCCAACACCCGGTTAGCTTTAAACTGGGCCAACAGCTAGCCTGGCTCTATAAAACGGTAAAAAAAATCTGCCTACCAGCACCTCTAAAGCTCGTTAAATAATACATTGTGGCTTGCTTGTATCTGTACTAAAACATAAGCGTGAAGAAAACCATTTGCAGTTAGAAGGTGGTGCTGGTGGTGCATTTTGTCACCAATTGACAGAGCCAGGCTAGCCATTTCCCCCCGTTTCCAGTTATGCTAAGCTATGCTAACCAGCTGCTGGCTGTAGCTCAATATTTAACGGACAGACAGGAGAGTCGTATTGATCTTCTCATCCAACGCTGAAGCAAATGAGCACATTTTCCAACATGGTGAGCTTTTGCTTTGGAATTGTCGACTTCCTGTAGTCCTGTGGAAGAAAACAGAATGGGCTGACAGGGAGACCGATCGTGTTGACAAGCAACCAGTAGCAATTTCATTAATCGGAGATTCATCCCGTAGAAATCTTTGGATCTGGATTAATTATATATTAAGAACAGAATAGATTCCTAAAAGTCTTGAAGAGAATAGATTCCTAAAAGTCTTGAACCCTCCTTCTTCCAAAGCTGCTGTTTCCTCACACGGAGTCATGCTTGTCCAAACATCTTCCCTTGGCCTTAGTGGTACTTCCTCCAGCGATCACGCTCTGGAAAAAAAGAGCCGTCGACATGCACAGTTATCTCCAAATCTGTGGAGCCCATTACGTAAAGCAACACAGAGCGTAATCCACGCACTTACTTATATGAGGGTAACTCCAGATGTAGCTGAGCACACAGTATCCTGCTAACAACATGCCCAGGCCGCCTACGCCACCTTTCCTCACGTCAATATACCTCCTGTAATACCACTGGCAGCCTAATGGAAGCACCGAAGTGGAGAGGAAAAACACGCATGTGAAACCTCATGCTCAACATGACGGGAGTCAGATGAGAAGATTCCGCTCTCATGCTTAGCTTAGGGTAGCACAAAGACAGGAAACGGGGAAACAGCTAGCCTGGCTTAGTCCATAGGTAACAAAATCCACCTACCAGCACCTCTAAAGCTCACTGATTTACATGCTATATGTCTTTTGTTAAATCCACACAAAAACCAAAGTGTATAAAGGACATGCCGCGGTTTTACAGGGAGGTATGAGCCTGATTATGTCTTGGCTGGGAGCAGAGGTGTCCTTGAGGATTAGCTGGAGCTTTGCCATCACCAAAATCACAAATTGTAATTTTTTTACACTTTGTTTTTGTACAGATTGAACAAACAAGATGTACCGTGTATTAGGTGCTTTAGAGCTTTAGAGGCGCTGGCAGGTGGATTTTGTTACCTTCAGATAGCGCCGGGCTAGCTGTTTCCCCGTTTCCAGTCTATATGCTAAGCTAAGCGGCTGATAGCGGAGAGTGGTTTCAATCTTCTCGGCTAACTCATTTCCCAAAATGTCAGACGACTGCTTCATAAGCATATACATTCACACAGAAAAAAAACAGTAGGCCGACTGGTGTGTTTTGTGAGTAATACATACGTTTGTATTTGTGTGAGATGCGTGTGATATTCACCTCTTTGCACCATTTCCACGACGTCTCTTGGATGGCTGGGAGTTTTGCAGACCAGCCACTCAGGCAACTCCCTCAGTCTCACCTGTCCAAGGCTCCGCTGCGTCAGAGCACCTGGGATGCATGACACCCATAAAGAATGTATGCACCCACACAGATAAAGTATGAGTACCTATACCAAAACGATGCTTTTTCAATACCTCACTTCGAGGAATACAAACAATGTTTTTCTACGCAACCCTTTTTACTGTTTAACTAAAGAAGCCTAAGTTCTTAAATGTGAGATGTTGTCTAGACAGTCAGACAGTCATAAACCAGACTACAAATCTGACCAGCTTTTGGTATTTTTCAGACAGACGTTTTGAGGTTCGATACCCTGCCCTACCTTTAACTGTCAAATACTGACCTTTAGTTCCATTATCAGCAGTGTTTTGTTTCCTGACCTCGAGCTGCGACCTTTCCATCGCCGACCCATCGGCAGCTCTCGCCGTCTCCACCCTCGCCGGCAGAGTTTGCGGTGCGAGAGGGAAAAGATGCGGGCCGGAAAACTGGGCGAGTGATGGTGATAATGTGTGGCGCCCTGTCATGTGATGGCCCACCTTCAGCCCCTCATTCGCGCTGACTGTATGTGGAAGGGACGTGGCTTGGCCCACCTGGGACGATCCATGGCCAGACCGGAGGAGAGTTGCAGGGGAGGTTAGTTCAGGCTGCGGACGGGGGGTTAAAGATTCTTGTTTAGACTTTGGAACTGGAGTGAGACTAGTACCGGGTCTGCTTTTGCCGCTTAGACCATCAGGAGTTTCAGTCTGGCTCAGGATGCTTTTCCTGCTGGACTGACGTGTGGCGTTCCCTCGGCCTAACGTGACTTTAACGTCCTGGATGATAATCCTGGCCTGGTGACCACCTCCTGATTTCAAGAGCATCCTATTCACAGATAAATCCTCAATTTCCCCCTCGTTGTCCACCCAGAAGTCGTCTCTTACACGGGGTCTAGAAACCTGTTTGGACTTTGCAGCTTCTATCAAAGCACGGAGACTCTTCTTTTTGGGCTCAGGGATGGTGGGAGTCAGCGACAGAGATGGGGAGGGGATGGGGGGAATTGTGTTAGAGGAGGGAACGTTGGCTGTCTTGATTTGTTCAGACAGCTTCTGTTTCGTTTTCTTAGTTGTTGGTGGAAGTGATGCAGAACTCAGGGACAATGGCGAAGGTGTTGCTGGCGACGATGACCGCGGTGGTGCTGGTGACGCCACAGACACCTTTTTACTCTTCTTTGGTTGTGGACTTGCAGTCATCGACGCCGTCTGTGTGCACGGCCGCCCCCCCGTCGCTGTTGGCTCGGACGAGGCTGCGGCCAGCTGAGAAGATGACGCCTGAGTCACCGTGACGTCATGTTTGGTTGGAGGTGTTTTGGAGCTCGCTGCTGCCTTGCAATGTGGCAGGTGACTCTTCAACCTCTTGTACGTTTTCCCGCAGAATGGGCACACCTCTGTGGGGGAAAGAACTGTGAGTGCTAACACAAGTACAGTCTGGCACTAACACGTCTATGGGTGATGCAACTTGAAACTATGAAATCGATTAACCCAGCTGATCATTTTCTTGATTAATCAATTGTTTTTTCAATCAAACGTTAGAAAATAGTGAAAAATGCTTCAAATTGCCTGTATTGTCCAACCAACAGTCTAAAACTCAAAGCTATTCAGTTTCCTATCATGCAGAAAGCACAGAAAAGCATCAAAACTGCACATTTGAGGCGCTGGAAGCAGGGATTTTGCTTGGCAAACGACTGAAACATCAAATCAACTATCAAAATAGTTGCTGACCAAGTTTCTGTTTCCAGCAGTAAATATACATGCGCCTATGAGCCTGTAACAGTCACGTGATGCCTCTTCTTGTGAATGACAAACCCTTTCGTGACACTTACCGGAGCTCATTTTGCACGCGTCTGTAAAACAGCCAATCAGGGTGAGGCATGTTCCCAGCGTGTGAACAGGGACGTTACGGCAGCGGCAACAACGATGTACATCGACATCACTTATCACATGAATACACGGCGGCGGTGTCACTTCGGAATACTTTCAGTTGGACACGCGTTCACAATGTTACTGGGATTGGAAAGACCCTTTGGGTAGCGCGTTAGGGGCCTGAGTGTAAATTACGAAAAGAAAAAGTCGCTAACGTTGCTTTAAATGTTTGCTGTACAATTTAGCGGCAGATTTTAAAACTGGATTCCTAACGGAAAGGTTATAACGGGGCAGCCTGTCATAGTTAATCAAAGGCGTGTACGTCACGTAGAGATCCGTGCAGTGGGTGCGGCGCGTCGACTTCCTGCTCGACGTCAGGAATTGAGATGATTCACTCCTGCCTACTTCCGCCTTCGCGTAAACCCCCGAACATACCGCTCAGTTTTTGGACGTAGTCAGTCAAAATTCCCACTAAAGCCTTTGAAGTTTCTGTCAAAGGGATTTTTGAGTCGTTCACCGCAGTGCTCGCGCTATTATTTGGCAGAACAAAACCTCTAATTCATTACAAAAGCGGTTTCAATACGCGGTTTCTTGGCAGCGCTGAGAGTAGAATACTAGCCCATTCGTCTGAAAATTCTCCGCCCAAGATCCACTTCCTTGATTGTTTAGCCACATCTCATGGTCTTCCTCCGCGGAAGTAGTTTCTCAGATGTCATAATGTTTTAGGAATCAAGTAGTATTTCTGTCAAGTATGCCGGGAACCATGTTCGACTTTAAATTCTCTCCAAGATTACACTAAAATGTGAATCAAAAAACGAAGAAATAGATCTGTAGTTTACTGGAAGATTCAGATTTCTGAGAGGATATGGTTCAAAGCATACCTCATATGCCTTTTGTATTTTTAAACAAACAAACAGTCATTTAAAACATCTTTATATTTAACTGTCCATTTATATTTGAAAATGTATCCAAAGAATGTTAAAGTGTACTTTTAATGGAGAAATACTAATTTTGGTTGTTAATTTCCTAACAGCTCTCTTAGCACTTGTAGCAAAATGTATTTCAAGCAAAATATATATTTAGTAATGCGTATAATAAAGAGAAAAGGGCCTACTTTTCATTAGAAAAGTGTATTTTATTGATAGGGTTAGAGTGGCATGAGACTTGGCACAGGAATTAATTTCAAAACGGTGATGAAAGAAATTACATCAACATCAAAAGGTCATCTTCATTGGAAAAAGCAGTGATTTGAAACACATTTCGAATGGGGGGGAGGGAATACGCCATTTCTACAACCATTTACATATACAGAGATAAACCTGAATATTATTTACATAGCAACAGATTACAGTATGTACAAAGCCAGGACTGGAAGCAAACCTAAGCTCACAGGAGCTTTATTTGTGGAGAAACGCTATAGACTGTCGATGTGAACAGTCCCAAGAAAGCATGGGGTGATTTGGCAGAGAAGCACAGATTTTAACAGTGCCTGGAAGTTGTCCTCTAACAAAGATTGGCCCCCTGCAGAATACAGTCGCTGACAAAAGTATTCCACTGCAGTAGCTTTTTTTTGTGTCTACATTTTTTTCCCCTACAAACTCAAAGTGTATTCTAAAAAGGGAACTCCTAAACAGCAATAGATTGCATTTTCAGGGACGCCTGGAGTCACAACTCAGTGCCAACATACATATTCTCACACGACAGGTTACATCTTATCATAACAATGGTGGTTACAGTATATTCAGATAATCTAGAGCAAATCTCTGTACATCTATTAACAGACATTCATCATTCAGGCAAACAGGGGAGGTCTGTCCCTTTTCAAGGCATCTAATCAGAGATGAAAACAAAGAGAGCGAGGGGGATTCTGGGTCAAAGTTCAGGGGTCAAAGCCAGAAGGATACAGTACCAAACACCACCCAGCTAACTGTACTGAGGCCTGTCTGAGTCTCACCTCTCTGCCACCCAGATTTAAATTAGATTATTCAGTTAGTTCACCAAAAATGACATCAGCATTAACGCTGGTTTTGATTCAACCCTGAGAAAACAGTGGACTGCATTTTCACTTGCTGGCACACCTGCCTAATGTGCCAATGAATTTAATTTTGCCCTCTAAACAACCAAAAATATAGGACAACTTGCATGGAAACTTCTTAATTATCTGCTTAAGACAGCTAAGATTGACTTGAATTTTACAGAGACACAGGCACAAATGCAGGATTTAAACAGTGATTAGGTCTCCTTAAGACATTATATGCAAAAGTATTTTAAGTTCAGTCTCACCGTTGTGCCCTTTTCCACAGACAAGGTGCCAGCGCTGGAGCCATTTTCTACATCAAATATTTAACCGTTCTGAGGAACGGTGCTGCAATATGGGAAAGAAAAAGGAAAACTGTGTAGTCTCCAGATCATCAGCAAGTTGACAAACCCTTATACACACTATAGAGACTTCAAAACAACTTTCACAAAGCAGTCCTTTTGGACTAAATTTATCCAGTGCTTGGACACAGACTGGCAAATCAACTCTTGCAGAGCTGATCTTGGTGCATATTGACCATCTGACTCATTTGCTTTCATGTAAAAGTACTTTTTTCACCATTCCTGTATGTGTTGCTTGGCAAGTTGTATATCTGGTTTAGAGACCATTGCCTGGTTTGTAAAAGCTTTTGCTGGTTTCCACAGCCGGGCACTGGCATCGGCACCAGCAACGGCACCTTGTGAGTTGAAAAGCCCCAGCGAGTCTCGTGCTGCGAGGCAGCGCTCAGGCCAGACGAGTCTCAAGACGAAGCAGGAAAGATCAGATGCTATCCAACATCCAAACTGCCTGCTTGTCTTTTACAACCACAGACAGTCTGTCCCACTGACTCGTTCCCCTACCAAACCCTGAACTAACAAGAAGGCCAACTCTTCAAAGAGGAGAGTAAAAACTAATAAAAACGGCTGAAGAAGAATGCTGACATCTATCGGATTCTTCTGAGGCTGGTCTCTCCCAAGTCCTCGTCAGGAGCGAGGGGGTGGTTTGTCCCCATTCAGGTCCTCTATTTTCACAGGTTGACAGGGGTCATTGGAGCATGAGCTGTTTGAGGTTGTCATGGAGGATGGTGTCCTTGACGTCCCGGAACACCAGCCTGATGTTCTCCGTGTTGATGGCCGTGGTGAAGTGGTGGTACAGGGGCTTCTGGGTGGCATCGCGTCTCTTGTCCCGGAAGCAGTCCACCATGAACGCCTGGATGTCCGGCAGGCTGTGCTCCTGCCCGGTGTATTCAGGAAAGTAGTCCTTGAGCGGAACGCTCTTCACCTTCTCCTCCAGCAGGTCCGTCTTGTTGAGGAAGAGGATGATCGAAACGTTGACGAAGACGCGGTTGTTGACAATGGTCTCGAAGATGTTGAGCGATTCACGCAGCCGGTTGGTCAGCCGGTCCTCCATTAGCACCTGTTAAACACAATGGAGGGATTAAGTGCAATTACTACTGATAGTACTAATACTGATGTTATTGTAATAGATGCAATTCAAAGTAGTAATAAAATTAAAATAGTTGCAGGCAGAAATTAATGGAGACCTAGCAAATAGTGCCAACTATAACTCAAAAGCCTATTAATTCTGCGTGGTGCATCCTGTCCGATCTTGTTGATCTTTCTGTGAAATAGGGGTGTTACAGTAAGAGTATTCGTTCCAAACCATTTGGTACAGGATATTCAGTCTGGTACGCCAACTTTTAGTTGATTCTGTACTCCCGTCATTTGGTCCATGTCTTAGTACGTGCACAACATGAATCCTAAAGTGTGACTTGTGCCAACATTGTTCAACTGAAGTTGGGTATGCCTCTGGAAACACATCAAATATCCCAAGCCATCACCCAAGTTTGTCTATTACGGGAACAAGGCAAACCGACCACAGCGCTCCAGCAGCTTCTGACTGCAGATTCAGTCCAATACCATAGGAGTGTTTATATCATAATAACGACATTTAAGGAATCCTATAAAAAGATGTTAGTTTATGTTACGTGTTTGTTTAAACAAAAGTACATTGGCTGACATATCGTTATCAGATGTTTTTAAACCTTCAAATATTGTTTTCAGTATCGCTCCTAAAAATCAAGGATGGCTTCATCCTTGTATAAAAAGGATCACATCTTTAATTTATACTTTTTATTTCTCCAAATAAATGACAAAAATGTTATCCTGTGAACATTTCTTACGTTTCCCGGAAACATATTGAAAAATGACCCCGTAACTGAGCTAACATGTCAAACTGTGAACGTGTACAACATTTAGCCTCCAGCTTAAAAGACGATATGTAATACACTGAATCAGACTTATGCCCTACGAGCTATTTCCATTTAAATAGCTAAGATTTTTGTAATGGTAGCTCTCTTTAATAAAAAACACTTTATAAATGGTACCATAGTAGCACACCTGCACAGAATAAGAGTTTTATTTTGGGATAAATTACAACATCTCCACAGAATAAGAGCGCGTATATACACACACGCAGCAATGACGACTTATCAAAAAGTCACCAAACATTATCTGCTAGAACAAACCGATTAACGCTCCGCTTATCAGGCTATCAGTGTGTGTGAGAGGAAATGAGATGCCACAGCCAGCGTGTTTTCACCTGGTCGTATTCAGAGGAGGAGACGAGGAAGAGGATGGAGGTGACCGAGTCGAAACACTCGAACCAGCGCCTCCGCTCCGACCGCTGCCCTCCCACGTCCACCATCTTGAAGGGAACGTTCTTGATCTCGAAGTCATACTCGTGGATGCCCTTGGTGGGTTTACGGGCCAGCAGGATGTCCTGTTGACTGGGAAGATAATTCTGGAGGAGGGATGGAGAGTAACAAAGAATGATTATCTACACGTATAGAAGAAGATGGGTATGCCCAAAAACACAGTTTGTCAACAATAACAAGATGAAGACAGAATTTGAGCTTGTAGCTGAAGAAGAAAAGAAACAATATACTAATAGATTACATATGAAAGTAGAGAGTTTGTTTTGCATGGAATTTCTATGCTTATAGATCAGGAGATCTGCCTTTATCCAAACATTACTTCAGGTCCTCGGGTAACCTTTTGTGCAAACTTTATTTATACTGTAGGGAATACATGAATATAGGTAACATGTTATCTTGTTTTAGTCCAACTTGTGTCCATAGTTCATTCAAACCGGGAACCTTTAATGTAGGCTTTCAATCGTGATCCTGAAAACGTCGGTGAGCTCTACATAGACGACACATTTATGAGCCTTCAGGAAATCACAGCAAAGTATAACATTACCAGGAAACACTATTTTATATATATTTGCAAATGCGGAGTTTTATTTATCCTGCACAAAACAAAAATCCCTGGAGAGGCCCTCCGCTGTCATGTTTGGAAAAAATATATGAAAAATTGCACTGGTAGAGGTTCAACATCATTAGTTTACAACTGGCTTATTTCGGGTTTCTTTGAAACCTTAGAGTCTAAACAGGAAGAAGTTGGATGCAAATGAGGACATTTCTGCTTAAAATTCGGAGGAAAAGCTTGTGTTGAGGCTCAGACACAAACAATTAACACAAGTTACGGCTGCTTCAGTACGACTGGTTGAACTCCTGTTAAAACTAAATAAATATAACGACACTATTCCTGATATCTGTTTTAACTGTAAAGAGTCTAAAGGTACTCTCAGTCACTGGATCCTAATGTTAGCGCAAAAGATTATCTATATATATATATATATATATATTATATATAAAAGGTAGGCACTTATTTCTATTTTTTTGGGGTAGAAGGTTTTTCTTGTATATGTCAGTGTTGTTAAAAATCCCTCTCTTTAAAAAATAATAATTCTGTTGGAAAGATTGATAAAATGATTATTCAAAAGAAGGTGGATACTGGGTAGTGATTTGAGGAAAATCAAAGAAAATATCTTCTCTTGTAAAATGAATTCTGAGGGTTTCGGCAGGGTCCACCAAGTTAAATTTAAGACTTTTACAGGGCTTTTTGATGCCATAGAATGCAATTTAATACCTCTTTCACGGCCACAGGATGGCAGTATGAAGAAAACCAGGGGGGACAATCTAGACTCTAAATATTTATCATCATCATTTTGAGGAAAAACAAAATTCAATGCTTTTAAAGAGTATTAAAGACCTGCAGATACCCTGGTATAATACATACCGAGTTACTATATAGTTGTACCAACAAGACTGAGGTGAAACCAGTTTTCTCACAACCAAGTGGTCAGCTAACTGGGGTTTCCTCGCCAAAAGGCCAGCATTATCTTTGGTGAACAACCATCTGAGTTGCTTGTCAGCTAACCTTACATTGTCTAGACATGTTGTAATATTAACTATAACATGTACACGTCTGATTATAGCAATCAGTGCAGGCAGAAACAACTTACCGGCTCGCCAAGCTTATCCAGATTATCCAAGAAATACTTCACTGACTCACCCTGCGACAGGACAGAGGAGGAATTTCTGTTAATTCTACACAATTTATTAGATTCGGTCATTTTAATCAGCAACAGTACAGTGTGCATGCATTAACTGCTATTTTTACATTCAGTAGGATACATGTGTTGCTGTTGCTGAGGCATGGAGCCACCACAGGACAAAATCTGTCTTTAGCTGCCACACACACACACCCACCCAACCTTGTACTTCTATCTTTATGAGGACCATCATTGACATAATGGTCATTCCCTAACCTAACCCTTAAAACCAAGTCTTAACCTTCAAAACAGCCCTTTGAAGTTGGGAGGACCAGCCAAAATGTCATCACTTTCCAAAAATGTCCGCACTTTTTAGGTTAACCCCCCCAAAAAAGAAAAACGTGTAGGTATTCTGTTTGTTTTCACTTTCAAAACTGTGTGCTGCCAGAGAGCGGCGTCTGCTCTGAGTAGCTGAAGCAGGATGCAAAGTATTTGATATTGCAGTAGACACGTGTTTGTAAGTGCAAGTCTTTGATGTTTACAGGAGTGTGGCTAGGTCTGTGTGTCTGCGTGTGTGTGTGTGTTTCTGTAGGGGTGTTTTTTTCTAGACCGTTCTTACGCTGTTCATGCGCTATTAGTGCAAGCCCAAACATGAGGCTGCAAAGACTGCGATGCATTCCTTTATCTGTGCATGCGCGCGTGTGTGTGTCTTGTACTCGACAAACCAAAAACTGACTGCAGAAAGCAAAAAAGATTTTCCTGTGACCCACAGTGTCTCTACCGTCACACACCACGCCTTTATCAGGGGATCGTTTTGCATGTCTTTTGCGTCAATGACACAGTAAACCAACCGCCCTTGTTAGAAAAGTTTTTTAATTTCACGAGTAGTAGTGACTGTATGGGCTGTATTTCTGAGTGTAGGCCCACGCACCATCCACTCCCCCCCCCCCACTGTAAGCTTGTGGTCGTAACCTTCTGATCTTTTAAAAAGCTAACCTGACCTGAATAACCTGTGTGTGTGTGTATACAGTATGTGTGTGTGTGCACATGGGAAGTGTGCGCGAGGATAAGATTACACAAGGGAGGGGTAGAATGGCGTGGCGCTAGGCTAACGCTAAAGAATGAAGAGCTACCTTTATGTGAAGCCAATCTGAATTCTGGCCACAACTCTGGCTTCACTCGCGTAAAGGAGTCTCTAGGGAACTGACTGGTGGTTTTGAAATCGTTGAAAAAAAAAAAAAATACAATAAAAAAATCAGTGAAATAAAAGGGGAAGAGAAACAAGAAAAGCAATCACTCCAAGCTCTTTCTGTTCATTGTAAAGCATGACAACGCCTGCAGTTCATGAGTGTGCTGTATAAGCAAAACTGAAACATAACATTACATAATGGCAGTATTGCATTTGAATTGTAGCCACATGACACTAAGATTTAAGCAGATTTTTGGTTATCAGTATGTGTTGCTACTTTGATAAAAAAAAACATCTCCGGTGCGAAGCGAGGGAAAATGTTTATGGCCGATTTTAAAGTCTGTGAACTTTGTACTACACAAAGCATTTCAGCCTGTACATGTGCTTTTAATGATAATTACGAGCAAGCCTGAAGGCACGTGTGATTTGCGATGCAAATATGCAAAGGGCATGGTCTAAATACAATGGGCTGCATCTGCTGGCAGAAAAACAAATGAGCTAACAAGAGCTGGGAAAATTGAAACAGCTCCCAAAAGCTCGCGTCTGGATTTCATGCGTTTCTACCTGAAAGAAGAGCTCATGTTTTACAATGAATATCAAGGTTTTATACACTAAGAAGGGCTGCAGCTAATGATTATTTTCATTATCAGTTAATCTGCTGATGAGTCTTTCTGGTTAATCGCTTGGTCTCTAAAAAGTCAGAAGATTGTTGGAAATGCTCAAACTTCCAGAATATTCAGCTTACTATAAAATCAACACAAGGAAAAGCAGCAAATGCTCCCATTTGAGGAGCTGGGACCATGAAATGTTTGGCATGGTTGCTTAATAAATGATAAACGATTACTAAAATAGCTGCAGATTAATTTCCTGTTGATTGACTACCTAATTAACTGACTAATCGCTTCAGGTGTCCTGTGTCAGGGTTACACACTGATTGAAAAAAAAAAAAAAAAAGGAATACGAATTAAAAAAGAAGAAGATTCAAGCTTGTTAATGTCAGAATAAAAGCCGATCAAAATATCTATAAGTGTCACATAATTTTACAGCGCACACTTGCTTTTTTTTTTTTTCCCAAACAAAGTGCCAAACGCAAAGATTTTTTAATCTATAACGATATAAAAACACAGAAAAGCAGCAAAAAAAATTTGAGAGGCTGGAACCAGCAAACGTTTGGTAATTGTGCTAGATAAATGACTAAATTTATGTTGTTTTTTTTCCCACTATATCTATTAATTTTCTGCCGATCAACTAATAGACAAATCGTTTCTCCACTAATATAAATTATCAGTGGCCATTAGAGGGCACAGTACATGTATTGACCAACAAAATATGATTAGGGATTAATAGCAAATTTTAAAGCAAAAATAACAAAAATTCATTTGTTTAAGCTTCTAAAATTCTAAAGACTTGGTGCTTTTTTTGTTTTCTATGACAGTAATTTTAATAGTTCTGTAGTGTTGGTCCGACAAAAAAAAGAGCAATTTGCAGATGTCAACTTACGCTGTGGGGCATTTTCTATACCAAAATATAAGAAAACAATGGTTAGTTGAAGCCCTACACGTACACAGAATGTGCGTTTGCCCCTGTACTTGAGCTGCGAGTGTTTGTGCACCAATAACACCAAATGGGAGAGCCAGGGCTCTGTTAGTAAGCATAAAGCTGTTTAACTACAGATCAACATTCCAGCTCTGATCACTCTTATTCCCCTTTCTGTCTGCACAACCAGCTCCCACCAACACGCTGAGTGCGTGTGAGAGGCTAACAAAACGCCATTGAGAGCAGTTCGGCCTTATGCATTTTACAGAAACATTTTGATTTTCTGCTTTCGTCTCATCAGTGAAAGCAACTTGGAGAAGTGTGTCCCAGACTCTCTCCTCAGCGGGGGTTCCTCAACTGCTGGACAATGTGTAAAGTTCACCACGTGACTTGACAGCTCACATAAAATAAAAAAAAACACAAGGCAGCCCAATTTGTTTAATTAAAAGGAAAACAAAAAAAACAAAACATCGCAGCAGGTTGTGAAAGTAATACCAAGAGTCCCAGTGAGGACACCTGAAAGCACCATCAACCGCAGCTCATATTCTGGGGTAAACAGGAGCGTGCTTAAGCCATAAGCCGCATAAAATAGGTTAAAACGAGCATGCTGACAGCCAAGACATAAGGAGCGGGGAGAGGTGTAAACAGGAAGCTGACTCAATCACATGTCTGACCGCTCAACAGAGAGCGAGCGAGCGAGAGATACAGGGAGAGAGGAAAGGGGGGAAGAATTAAGAAGAAAACCAGTTTCACTTTCCATTTTCACAGCCGTTTCAGCGCCTTTCATCTCTCTAACCCAACTCGAAAAAACACCAAAATAGCTCTTATTGAGGTTGGGTGATAGAGAGTTGTGTACCAGAGCCACATGAAGAAAAGTTCTTATCACTTGTCAGCTGGTACAAAAACTGGGCCACCATTATCTTTCAGTACTGTGTGTGTGTGTGTGTACATCCACTTACCAGCTGAAACTCCCTGCGGCGGTCGTATGCGTTCTGTATACCCGAGTCCTCCCACAGAGCTTTGATGGCGGGCATGTACCGCAGGAAGACGGACGTCTCCAGCTGCCCGATGGCCATCTGAGCCGACCGGGTGTCGAACGCCATCAGGCTGTCCCCGTGCTGGCTGTTGTCCGGGTCCCCCCACGGGATGTGCAGCTTCTCCCGGGCGTCCACCAGCACACGTACACCTGGAAAGGAAGTGAAAAAATCTGAGTAAGAGAGGCCCAATGGCAGTGGCTTCAAATCTAGCAGGCCAGATGTGAATGAAACCCAAAGTGGAAGGGAGACTAGGAGAGCAGCCAACCAAAAATAACACAACACCGGTGTCCTACAAACCTATTTTATCTGACCACAGTGGTGTAGCCGGGTGTAAAAAACATCATTTCAACAAAGAAACAACATTATTCTATATCACAAATATTTCTACAAGAGGAATCGTGAAAAGGTGTCCACGTTTTCCTATGAGTTACAATAATCTGAAACTTCTTCTGTGAAAACATAATATAAATGTGCAGGGTGTGGACACACATGGCAACACCTGACCTTGCAAATGGTGCAAAGAAATGCATCGGTGACCCCTGTAATATTGCAGTTTGTATTCGTTTTTTGTGACACTCAAGAGAGACAGAAATACAATTGCGCCTTTTTCGGTCGGCTTTATTTACACTAAATGACACTGAATTGTAAGTCCCTGTTACTCAGCCAGGGTACAAAGAGAGTGGACAAACAGGAACACTTCACAACATAGTGCGCTGGTGGGTTTACCCTCCATTAGCTAGCTACATCCCGAACGTTAACGCTAACGCTAGCTGTTGAGCAACAAAACTCGCCTGTGGCTGTTTGAAACTGCTGGCTCGTGTACGGCTATGGTACACATTTTAAAACGTTAAATATATTATGGCTATACGGCTATTAACTGTTTAAAAAAAGGACAAATAATAGAGAGGGAGATGTGAGCAGAAACACGGCTCGTTTGGGTGTGCCGACAGCAGATGTAGACTGTTTATGTAGGTCCTCTCGCCCCAGCGCTGCTACACAGATGTGGAAACTTTCCCATCCATTTTAAACGCCTTTCCGCCGCAGCCAGACGGCTTGTTTCCCTCCCCTACATGTACCTGCCGTAAGCAGCGAGGTTACCTTTGATAACATTGCTGTAAATTGTGGCTCGGAAGTCCTCCCGGGCTTGCTGGTCGAAGTCCTGGCCGTGGATGATCCGCATTTGTTTGAGGAAAGTCGACTTGCCGCTCTCGCCTGCGCCGAGCAGCAGGATCTTCACCAGCCGCTTCACGTACGTTTTCTCCCGGGAGAGAGACTTGTCGATCTCTTTGGACTTTCGGACCTGTTCTACCTCGCCGGTGTTCAAAAAGCAGACGGGTAGACAAACTTTTAACACGGACCTGGTGGGCAGGAAATCCGCCATGTTCGCACAAACTTCATCGATGCTAATTTGATGCGCGTTCCCGGGGCGCAGGCACGGGACCAAGCCCCTTCCCTAAACTCAGGAAGTAACAGTGCTGCTGACTGTTGGCCACGGTTTACCTTAGCTGGCTTTACGCTTAGCTATTTATCCCTCACACAAACACAACGTTATATCTTTAGCTACGTATGTCTTTACACACACAAATATAACTTTATAAAGGTCATAAAGAAATACAAGTTGAAGTATGAATATAGGTCATTATCAGTCTTAACGACGAAATTATGCAATTTACAACTCAAACGTTCAGTTTCATGGACATGTATAACTCAATTTCAACACTCTGTACGGTTTTTAACTGACAAGACAACCTAAAATTTCTGACTTAGCAAAGTTTTTAATTGTAAATCAGAACGCTAGACTTGACTGAAAGCCGCACTGGTGACACAACGTCGCCCTCTGCTGGTTCAGTTAGGTAATGGCGTAACACGTTTTTTTGCCGGAGCCGCGCTCTGATTGGTTGATTCGCCTCTCTCGCTTTAGAAATGCTGCTTTCACAGGCTGTTGAAAATATGACAATTTGCACTTGAACGCACTTTCAAAAGAGGGGTTTTTATGAAGTGATAATCACAGAACAGTTGATAATGTTTGATGAATAAAGTTTTACATTTTCATTGTTTCGGTCTTTAAGCTTAACGTCCACTTGAATGCGAAAAATGAGAAGGTAACAGCACATTCACAATGTCCAACATTCCAAGTAGGAGCTTATGTGGAACACCTGAAGGCAGCATCGGTATATTTCATTGCACTTCCATTCTAGCATCCCTACACGACACAGGGCAGGACAGTAGCGCTGTGTGTGTATGTGTGAGAGAGTGAAAAGCATCAGACACCATGACCATTAGAAACACTCTCCGGGATCATGGACAGAGGTATCGACCACGGATGGCTTGTCTCAAGAAGGTAGGCTATCCTTTCACATCAGAGATGATGATCACTGCCCTGCTCATGCTGGTAGACCTGCAGACGCACCTATAGACAGGGCACTGATATGAATTCTCAAACGAAATGCATGGGCTGTAGTGGTCTTCTGTAACCTCATAAAACCTAGTTGTAATGGAATTTGTTTTTATAAACTGCACTACCCTCTAAACATCTGTATCTCTACAGGTCCTCAGAGGAATCCTGGTTTCCTGATGTTGTTAGTGTATAGATTTATTGACGTTTTTATTTTTTTTTATAAAACAACAAAGCTTGCAGGTATAGCATTTGGACTACAGAATGCCTGGAAGAAATGCAACAAAACAAACAACAGACATGCCATGTTTCAATTATGTATGCAGATCTGTACATTTTAGTCACCCAGTTGATTAGAATTAGTGAAAAAAAAACATTTAATAAGTACCAAGCATTCGGAAATACATGTGAGAGAATGATAAGACATCAGAACAACAAACAAATGTCATTTTGATTTCAGTGTGCACTCTGTGTCTGTCACACTAAATGTTAGACTGTGTTTTGTTGCAACCTTTCCACAGTGATAAGGTCATTCAGTTTAATAAGCATTAAGCCTGGATCAGTATCAGTGACTCCATCTACACGCTGGAAAGAAGTTAATCCAGCCACTGTGTATTGGAGAACAACAGCCCGGCCCTTTGGCCCGAGAGGGGCTCACATTTCAAATTCATTCACTTCAGGAGCTGGTTTTCTATCACTGTGAAATATCTTTTGGCATTAGAAAAAAATAGTGCAGGAAATCATTAAGACCAAAGCGCTTTCATTAGCGAAATATTTACAGTCTATTGATCTCAGATGCAGCACTTACAATGTCCCGCTCTCCGGGGGAATGCTCTCATTTCCAGGAGAACTTCGTGTTTTGGTCCATGAAAGCCCACTTTGGTCCGGCTCAGTCTGGGGCTTATAGCCTCTCCAGGATGACTTCAAAGCATAAAGCCACTTCAAACAGACCTGGGAATCAGCTGCATACATTTCCTCTCTCTCTCTCGCTCTCTCTCTCTCTCTCTGTCACACTCACACACACACTTTAACACAAACAAACCGAATGAAGGATTTCTTGCTTTCCAGTACACACCTGAGCTGTGGGAGCTGTGATCAGATGATATCATATGCTAAAAAACTGTTTAGAGGGCAGTGACGCACCGCAAACCTCCTACACAAGCCATAAGATCAGGGCATGAAACAAACCCCTCATCTCACCTCTCTCCATGTTTAAATGCAGCGTTAGGGTTCAGACTGACTTGTAATGTAGTTTTTGGACTAAAAAGCGGAAAAGTAGCGCTGAGAGAGTTGGCTAATCACAGTTGCTAAATCACCCAGCGTTTGTGCGATAGGAAATATTAATTACAAGCTTTGATAGCGAGCCTTAGTATCCCAGGGGGGCAATTTGCCCCAGAGTTTTCAAATCTATGAGAGCCAATTGGATGCCATTTTTCCAAACCTAAGCAGAAAACAGGTTAACAGTGATGTTATGCATAAGGAAGACGATACCATCATGTCCTAGACAGTGAATTAGCAGATTTCATTCACAAGTCCATCTAACCTGCTTTGTTCCCAGAAATTACAGTATTTGCTGCCTTGATTTTCCCTTCATAAAGGCTGCCTCCATAAGCTGTTGTCAAATTAATCTGTTGCTATGGTGACCCCCCCCTCCCCCTTAGAATCATAACCTCTTCTCACCCCTTATAATATTCCTTTGCAGGCAGAGAAGGTGGTGCTGGAGATGCAGGACCCCAAAACAGGAGTTAAGTCGCAGCCTCAGAGACTGGTTATCACAACAATTCCACACGCTATTACTGGTACAGAGGACACACTCACACACGTACAAACACCACTGAATGTGCATATACAGTAGTACACACTAACTGATGTTATTCAGCAGCTGGTAGGGTGATTGTGCCTGCATAGTCTCACTGGAGGATACCAGAACTCCGGGCTCAAACTCGAGCGCTACAGATTTAATCTCCATGACAACCCCGTGGTCTCTGAGTCAAGGAGAGGGAAAAAGTAGGGGGTGAAGGAGGAGGAGGATGATGATTGAGGGGGCGAGAGGAAACGAGCAAGTAACAGGGATAGAAACAAGAGAAAAACAAGAGAGAGACAGCAAGGAGGTGGTGGTGGTGGAGGAGGAGGAGAAGAAGAGAGGAAACCTAGACTTATACGTCATTTGCAAGCTTTGGAAACCAGGTAGGTTAATACAGCTGAGTGAATGAAACTAAGCAAACGTGCAAACTGCTTTTCCTTTCCTTTCCGCTCCTCTTTTTTCCTCTTTCCTTTTAATTTCCTTTACTTTGTTTTCCTCTCTTTTCCTTTCCTTTTACTCCTCTCCTCTCGTCGCCTTCTCTCCTCCTCCTCTCTCCTTCCATCTGTCTCCCCACATTAGTTGTATAGACTCACAGACTTTCGACAGTCAGCCGTGGTGTATCAGAGAGGGGTCTGGCATTTAGAGGCCCACCTACCTATCGACACACACAAACAACGCTTATTTCTTGCTGTCCGCTGTCAGAGCTGCATTTGTAACTGGTGGTGCATATCTCGTTGCCTCTGACGTCCACCTTTTCTCCTCAGGTGAAGACATAATTGCATGGTTAGCAGACAGATTCCAGATCGACGCACAAGGTGAGAGATGATGCCATTCATACAGTATATGCACATTAGATACAGAGAATGTCTGTAAAAAAATGGCCTTTTTTTGTTAAAAATCCTGTTTTTATGACGTTATCATGGAAGGTCTTTCTGTATGTCATTTCAAGCAATTAGAAATAGCCGTTAACCTTCCTTTGAATTGAATATCCACAGTGGCTGTTAAATTACTGCTCGTCTCTCTGTCTGTTGTCTTCAGAGGCGAATAGTTTTGGCTCTTCACTCGTGGCGTTAGGATACATCTACCCTCTACAAGACCACAAACGCTTAGTGATCAAACCAGATGCATCCCTCTACCGCTTCCAGGTAAATGGAACCACATTACAAAACCTTAGCCATAATCTCAGACCCAAAGAAAATGTCTTCTGAAATAGTTCTTCTACCTGGGATGATGTAATTGGATGATTTTAATTTGTAGCACCTTGGACAGGACGCATAGGAAGCTTCCGTTTTGTGACTTTTTGTATTTTAAAGGTGTCCTGTGGAGTTGTTAACCTCTAGTAGCGGTATGGAGCAATGTTTTTCCGAGTGACTCCCTGTTTGTATTGCGAATTTGCAAGAGGATGTGCAATAGTTATACAACAGCTGGTGGCGGTAATGTGCCAAAATAAATAAATAAATAAAGGCAGCGAAGAAGAGATCTCCAAGTAAACAATGCGCAATTCAAAATATATTTTAAAAAAGGCTTTTCCAATGTCTTATGATGAATGAAATTAATTCCACACATTTGTTAGACCGCACGTATACACACAATACATTTTGTTGAGAGATACTAAATGTAAACAGAACGTTTGATTGCTTAAAAGAAAACTCCGTAGGGCACCTTTAAATTAAACACAGCAGTGACTATCCTGAAGAAGAATGAGTCTTCCTCACCATCTTGTGGAAGATTCAACAAGTTTTCTAAAACTCACTGACTGTTAAAGTACATTTTAGACTGTTTTAGGAAAATTATTAATAGGCCTTATTACCCACCAATATGATTGTATTTGACTACATTGAAATCTTTAATCCATGGACAGTTTTTATTAGTTGCAAGGACTGTAGATTCCAATGCAAACACGCATTATTTAACAATTGTTGGCTTTAAATGCTCTATAATTATATTGACTTGACTTGATCATTAGGAAGCTAGCCAGTTAGGGACCATGGTACTATATTATATTATATTACATTATAGTCATTTTTAATCAATCTGTTGATTTTTGATTGATAGATTGATCGTTAAGTCTATAAAATGTAAAAAAAAAAAAAACCTGTGGAGAAAGCACATCTCAATTTCTCAGAGCCTAAAGTGATGTCTTGTCCAACCAAAAGCCCCAAACCCAAAGATAGTCAAGTATGATGATATAAAAAGAGAGGCTATAGCCAGTGAGAGTTTGTCAGTTTTTCTTCATATGTGACTTAAAAAGTTGATCGCATGTTGCAGAAATGTTGTTGTTTGCAAATTTCTGCATAACTGCTCTGCCTGTAAAAGAGTTGATTACCATTAGAGGATAGAAAAAAAGGCAGAAGCAAGGAGAAGACTTTTTGCTATTACTCACTTTTCATTTTGTGGTGTAAAACCTCAAATTGGTCTGGTTTGGGTTTTCTGAGCAGTGGTGCAAAATTAACTTAATTTAGCTTCTGGTCTGTAACAAACACATCCAACTCCCAATAACACTCATCTCTGTCTTTTGTCCTTTCCAGACACCGTATTTCTGGCCGACACAGCAGTGGCCTGTTGAGGATACAGATTATGGTGAGCGTGCCTGGAGCGGTACACATTTTATCTCACATCCTGTTACCAAGAGTTAACACTCTTTCTGTTTCATTATTGAAGCAATCTACCTGGCGAAAAGAAACATACGTAAGAAAGGCATCCTGGAGTTGCATGAGCAGGTGAGAACGAGACTGAGAGACCCGTGAGTGGCTCATTTTGTTTGCTGGCATTTACTGAGGTGTTATTTTATGTCCTCAGGAGCAGTATAACCGCCTTCACAAGTGGATGAATCATAAATGGGATTTCATAGTGATGCAAGCTAAAGAACAGTACAGGTGGGTGTGGAAGAACCTCAAAGACATAGCACAGCTTTAAGATCAAGGAGGTGTTACGATTCTGTGTGTTTGTGTGTGATTTTAGGGCTGCAAAGGAGAGGAAGAAGCCGGACCGTGTGGTGTTTGAGTGCCAGGAGAGAGCCTACTGGGTGGTTCACAGGCCTCCGGTGAAAATACGCACACACACACACAAACAAACGAACAAATAAACACACACAGATAGTTATCAGACGTGGACTGCACACACACAATACAGCTTCATGTAGAGCAGTGGTTTGCCAGCAGACAGAGAGGTCTGAGAATAAATTGCACGCCACGTCTATACTTCCTAAGGTATCTAATTATCTCTACCCATGATGCCTCATTACCATTACATGTCCAGTCAGAGGAAAAGGGCACGACTGATTAATATTTCACACTGCGTAGGAGAATGTGGTGCAGCGGTTTGCACCTTGTGCTGGCGACATCGTTGGTCTGTGTTTCAGCCTGTTTCGTGAGGCGGGATTACTGACCAGGCTGGGCAGCTGCTCCCCAGACCTCCACGGCCCCTGGAAGACCCCAAGTGCACCTTGTGTCATTTGGTTTGTGGTAATTTGATCAAGTACAAATTTGTTTCGGAATGCATTCCACTAAAGCAAATATCAACTGACATAGTGATAAGGGCCTTTATGCAGTTCCTGCTTTATTACATAATTATGAGTCACAGACATTTATTATTTCAGATCATATTGTGTTAATACGTTGCATATTCCTTAATATATTTGTATTTTATCACACTATCTCAGACTAACTGACACACAGGAACCCTGGGGCCAGATAGTATTTGTTGGTTTCTGCAAACTTATCATGGAGCTGTCATGAGTAGTCTGCTGTCTGGACTGTACTTAATGGGCACTTTTAATGGTTACTTAAAGCGAGCCTATGCATCTTTTGCTGAACTGAGACCAGCAAAAGTTCAAGACTTTAAGTGACGGTTACAGGATGATGGCAAATTCTGAAAACATAGTGAACGGAAGCAAAATTATTGATAAAATCAGTGAGCTGACTCAGACATATCAGTTATACAGCAACATCCATCTAAAGTTTGCGAAAAATTAGCCACCATAAGCTAACTGGTCATACCAGACTAATTAACGCTGTAGCAGAAAAACATCTGAGCTCATTTAAATGAACGAAGGTGCTTTTTACTGCTCATGAAATGAGATACCACATTTTAAACCCTGAGCTTAGAGGTGCTAGTAGGTGTATTTTTGAACTTTGCAGACAACGAGGCTAGCTGTTTCTCCTTGCTTCAAGGCTTTATGCTAAGCTAGGCTAACCGCCTTGTGGCTGTTTCACTGTAGTAAACATGCAAACATGAGAGCGGTATCGATCTTTTCATCTCCCTCTCAGCAAGAAAGCGAATAAGTGGACTTCCCAATATGTATTACTTTACTTGTAAGAATTAATTAAAGAAACTTGCTTTTAAGTTCTTCTTCCACAGAAAATGTTTAAACTTTTTCTTGAGATGCGTTATTAGAAAAGGACACTTTTTATAACTTTTGTTTGTTACAATAAATAAACCTTTTGTTGCCTAGGCAAACAAAAAGCAAAGCACAAATGGTGTTCACATTCAAATTGCATAGAAATCAGGATGTATGTTACACTTATTTTCCCTCTTGAAAATGACATACTATACACAGACTCATCCTTTTATTTCTAAAAGTCAGCTTTCTAGCTAAAATAATATAATCCAGGGACAGACCTATCCCGTGTACTGGTAAACGTGATTTCAAGTCGCTACATTTTAAAGCTTCTGCTGGAAACAAACAAATTACTCTAAGCTGTGATGTCGAATAACAGTGAATTCACAAAATCAAATTTTACAAATGACTGCCCTCATGTTGTCTCAGGTGGGCAAGCAAAGTGTGTAACATTAGCAGCCCATGATTAGCATTATAAAACAACCATCTGCTTACAAAATGACTAATTAATTAAAGCAAACATTGGTAAATCTTTTGTGTGTGTGTGTGTGTGTGTGTGTGTGTGTAGCCAGGGACAGTGAGTGCCATGGACTATGGACTGGATCGACGAATAGATCCAAACGCAGAAGAGGTAACAGGTGAGTCTCTGCATGACCTGTATGAACATAAGTCCTGCCAGTCGGCTTATATTCAATAAGAGGCTTTAATGCTTGGATCCAGGCGCAGCAAAGGCTTACTTATCCTCTCTTTCCTTTTCCTGTCTGCTGTTTCAAATCATTCAACTTACCTTTTACTAAAAAGGAATCTCGTCTTCTCTTCTCTTCTGCAGGCGTTTCCCCATGGCTCTCTTTTTGTATTCAGACTTAAACTGGTTATGAACACCTTCACACACACACACACACACACACACACACACAACCCCCATGTTTGTACTTGACACAATGCATTCCCTTTGTCCTAATTTTGAGCAGAAACTACATTCTTATCCCTTAATCTAACCTGAAACCTAAACCTAATTCCAACCTTAAAGTTGAACTCCAACGATTTTACTCAGCGATACTCACAACTCTCCTGCTACCATAGCTAACAACAACAGCATATCTTGGCAAACTAGAACGTGAACTGGATGTTCGTGGGCAAGTCATTTGACGTCACCTGACACACTAATCGTGGCTGGAATAGTGTTGTGTGGCCTCTTCCGAGCCACTTTCTCTATTTCCCATTCACAGAGCCAGTGCTGTGTACAACCACCACATTTTCTTTCAATGCACAGTGAATGTACAGCTAGCAGACCGTGAGGACAAATTTGACAAAAAGACATGTATTGGATTCAATATAATCACATACCCCACCTTTAAAGAATAACACACCTGAATCTCCGACCAACCTCTCAGCGGTTAGCTTGGCTTGTGGGTAATGTAGGCGCCAGATTTGGACAAGGAGCAGGAATGTGTGGAGTAAAAATGATATCTCGTGAATCTGACAATGTTGTGGAAGTGCAATGGTGAATTCTTAACCTTCAAACAGCCCTTTGAAGAAGGAATTATCCAAAATGTCCTCCGTCTCAAGGTTGAAAACTCACAATGGTCCTCAAAAACATAGTACAAGATACACAAACACACAGATACCCACAGCTCAATATCCCTCTTTTTATATGTAGAATTTTTTTTATGTATTTGATTTTTTTGAGAGGTGACATATAATAATATAATAATAATGCTTTCTTCCACAGGCAAAAACAGCCGACGTCTACGAGAGAATCGTGAGTGAGATTTTACAGTCCACCCTTTCTCTGACTTTTCCAACCTTTTTCCTCTCATCCAGTTTCATGTAAACCAACAGTTATGTTAACCGTTAGCAGTGATCCATAGAGAAAGATCGCATTTCCTGCCATTTTTATAGCTGTCACCCCTCTTCTGCTCCCTGTAGATGATCTTTACTCAACAGTCCATCATGAGGCCCAGAGTGAAGTCATCTGTGTCCATTGGCGCGTAAGCTGGTCCATCATATTCCCACTCATGTGTTGATTGCTCCCAATCCGTGACAAACCGGTCACTTTAGATTGGTTGCATCATATAGAGTATGTCTCAAAGTAGCATACACACATTTCACTATAGCTCCACTGGTGTGATTAGTAGCGCCGAAGTCAGCAAGTATAGTATAGGTAAACAGCATACACCGGACTAATATATAATATGATTAAATAATGATACTTAGTGTTTGTGTGTATTAATATACAAATGTAATGTGGTACATAATGTAATAAAACAGTATAACATATTAACATAATAGAGTACAGTATAATATGGGATATAGAATAAGGTGAAATGTAATTATACAGTATAATATAATATATTACAACAATATAGCATAGAAAATAAACTATAATATAGTATAGTGTAATAATATTGTAGTATAATATATAATAAACTTAATTGGGGGGGGCAGTCTGATGGCAGTGGAGGCTGAACGAGCCGCTCGCCCATCTGACACAGCTGGTCGTAGAGAGGGTGAGAGTGCGAGAGGGGTCATCCAGGATGGCTTTGTTGTTGACCTTGATCCTCCTCTCCGCCGCTGCCTCCAGGCTGCCCAGTTCCAGCCCGACCACAGAGCTGGCCTTCCTAACCAGCTTGCTCAATTTTTTCATTCAGCGAAAGCAAAAAAATCCTGTCCAAAAAATTCCTTGATTGAGACCACAAAGTATTACTTATTCCTTGACCCATGTCTTAACCTTTCCGCGAAATTTCAATGAAATGTTTTAAAGATATCCTGCTTTCTAACAAAGACACAATCTCTCTCTTTGGCTGCTTCATTGTCTGTAAACTAAAGTTTTATTCCCCGTTGTTGCAGATTGGTGAAGTACTGTGCCACCTATATCAGCCACGACCCTTTCCTCTCCAAGTGTCTTCCCAGCAACCCCTGGCTCACCGATGATGTCACATTCTGGACCTTGAACATGCCCAAGTGAGTCCGCTGAGGATGATACATAATTTACATCGTATTCATCGAGATTCAACTGAATGTCGGAGTACAATTTAAAATAACTCGTTTCTTTTGTCCAATTTGATGAATTTCTTCGTCTGTGCGTGTAACAGTGTGGAAATACCAACTAAAATGCGTGTGGAGAGGTGGACGTTCAGCTTTGGAGAGCTGCTCTCAGACCCTCGAGGACGAGATGATTTCAGACTCTTCCTAAAGAAAGAATTCAGCGGTACTGATTACAGAAGGGTTAACGTTGCAAACTTGCTACACTGTAGATGCCTTTTTGGCCACACGATGTTAATTTTTCAGCCATTCGAAGGGGCTAAGAATAGTGTGTTTTCTTTTCTATTCTTTTCTATTCCGTTTTTAGGTGAGAACTTGGCATTCTGGGAGAGTTGCGAAGATCTGAAGTGGGGCACTGCTGCGACAATGAGAGAGAAAGCAGAGCAGATCTACAAGTAATGTCTTAATTTATTCTCGGTGTAGAAAATATATTAGTCACAGTCACTAACAGTAGAGGTAGGAGCTGAAACAATTAGCAGCTATTTTGATAAGGGATAAGTTGTGATGGACATTTTTTCACAATTTATTTTAACATTTCATTGATTAAACGATTAATCAATTGCTCGAAAAGAATAGGCTGCAGATTAATTGATGATGAAAATGATTGTTAGTGGCAGACCTAGTTGGAAATTATCCGTCGTCATATTGACACAGTTTAAATCTGCATTTTGTCCATAGTGAGCTGCAGCTGTCAAATTTATGTTTTTGGAAATGTATTAAATGATAAAATGATAAAAAAAATATATATATATATTAAAGGCTGTCTTTTAACACTTGTGGGGATGATTCTGCCATTACCAGAATACAGAAGAAACATTCCACAGCAGCTGCTTTGAGTCACTTTGTGCATGCTAGTCAGTGGTGGAGGAAGTATTCAGATCCCTAAAGGGACAGTTGACCCCAAAATCAAAAATACATATTTTTTGTCTTACCTGTAGGGCTATTTATCCATCTAGATTGTTTTGGTGTGAGTTGCCGAGTTTTTAAAATGTTTTTAGTAGTGAAAAACGTACAATATTTCATCAAGTGGCATGAAAAGACAATAATCAAGTAAAGTACCTCAAATTTGTACTTAAGTACAGTACTTGAGTAAATGTACTGAATTACATTAGTGTTGCAGCTTTTTTTCTTCCTCTTTCCTGATCCCAGGGCATTCCTGGCACGTGGCGCGCCCCGGTGGATCAACATCGACGGAAAGACGATGGAAATCACAGTGAAAGGCCTGAAACACCCACACAGATACGTCCTGGACGCAGCCCAAACTCACATCTACATGCTCATGAAGAAGGTCAGTAAACACACCAGCAGGTGGGTTTAAACACGCGATAGTGGTGGTGTTATAATTTCCAAAAGCTTGTACTCACCGTCACCAAACACTGGTGATTCATGATGGGTTTGTGTGTATTTCCCAGGACTCATATGGCCGGTACATGAAGTCTCCAGTGTTTAAGGATACGATGAAGAAGGCCATCTGTCCTGAGGAGCACAAGTTCACGTAAGTGACAGTTTCTAATTCACACATTTTTGCTTTTTATTCATGGCACTTTTTCAGACAATGCTGAGCTTGTATCTACTCTTTAATTGGGAAAAAAGACAGAACTTGCAAAAGTCATTCTGAATTTGTGTATCTCAACCAGCCCGATAAAGAACAAGTGCACATTAAATTATAGCACATCACATGAAGAAAAGAAAGCATTGACTATTCACTGCAAAGGATGACTTAGGAGTGACATTGGTCTGAAATAACTAAGTTTATTATTTATTATTTTCACCTTGTCTTTCCCTCCCTCCTCTTCTCTTTGCTGGTCCTTCTCACTCTCCGTCCCTTCTCTCTCTCATTTCTCTATTTCCATACACTCTATCCTTCCTCTCTTTTTTTGTGGTGTCCCAGTGATGCGCAACTGGAGCAGAACGCAAAAAAGAGACGGCCCAGTCTCAGCCCCATCATCCTCCGTCAGCTGGAGCAGGAGCAGAGGGCCAAGATGGCCGCCAATGTTGACATCACACAGGTCATGAGCAAACTCAGCAAGCAGGGCAAGGAGGCGCCTCCTCCTCCTCGTCCTATTAAGAAATGAACACAAACACGTGATGTTCAGTGATGTAGGCGTTTTACCTACAAATAAATCAGGATTAGGATTTTTTCTTTTTGTTTTGTTGAATTATTTAGTGGAATAATTTGAATAGACAATGTAGTTTATTTCTTAATGATAATGTTTACATTTGAATACCAATTTAGTTTAAAGTTTAAAGGCTCTATAATCAACATTTGTAAAGTAATAATGGATCAAATGACTGTTTCATGTGATGAACCCACAGAAAACTATAACCTCACTGCAGTTTCTCTAAACAGTGAGCGACGAGCTGGTGAACATAGTGGAGCATTTAGCAGCTAAAGAGCCAGACATTTTCCTCAGAAGTTGGGGGAGAGCAAAAACAGAGCTAAAAGGAGAGAGAAAACTGGAGTTACATTCACCAGGTGGATAGAAACACGACTCCAATATTTCTAATATCCAGAGGCAGTGAGTTTAGGGGCATAAGAACAGATGGCATTTTCACCAATACCTTTATGGGACACATAAGGAATATTTAAAAGAAAAGCGGTGGAGGACCATAGTGATCTGGCTGCAACACAAAGTGCGAGAATGTCACAGATGTAGGGATGAGCAAGGTCATTTAAAGCTTTCTAAACAAGTAAAATAACTTTAAAATCAATTGTAAAAGACACAGGTATCTAGTGCAGTGTCTTCAGTACTGGGGTAATGTGATCCATTTTCTTTGTTTTAGTTCAGACTCTGGTCGCAGCATTCTGAACTAGTTTTTTGGGTAATCCAAAAAAAAGTTAATTACACTAGTCTCAAAGACTAATAATAAAAGCATGAGTGAGTGTTTCAGCATCTTTCTGAGTACAAAAAGTTCTGACTTTGGCAATATATCTGAAATGAAAAAAAGCTGTTTTAATGACCTAGTTAAAATGAGAAATAAAATTGAAATCCGAATCTAAAACCACTCCCAGGTTTGTGATGTTAGATTTAACCTGTATGCTAAGACCACCGAGCACTGAGTGCACTTTTTCTCGCTCTGCTTTTGGTCCTGTGTGGTGATGATATGTCAGCTTGTTTCCGCTGCCACCATAAGTGGCCAAAATCTGAACTGTTGCAGGTTTAATGGTATATTAAACATCCACAGACACACACATCCATACTAATGTCACTAATGATTCATTTTCAATGTGACGTTCAGTGGAGGAAAACTCTTAGTTGGTCGTTGCTTCAGTCTCAAAATTTACATTAGAGCGAAATACATTTTCAAAACCCAACCCTGCAAACCACTCCCATGTGTGTTTGTAGTGCTACAGAACGTGCATTTTCTTTCAAAAAGTGAAGATGAGAATGGGAACGTGCAATACTGAAAATGCATGTAGTTGCATGGTATTAAAGCCAGTGCTATATATGCACATTAGGTAGCAGAATTATGAAGAGTCCGCTAATATGAGACTATTTTAAAGGGTCAGTTCCCAAAACTTACAAAAAACATTGCACAAACGTACCTCTAATAAAACCACTATGAGAAGGAAGGTGATTTGTGATTTGGGTGATCGGAGCCTTTAAACCAACATACTAAATTACACACGTCTATACATGTATCATGTTGAGACCTGACTACAGGCATTGATGCAAATGGCCATGTTTCTGCCCATGCAAGCTGTAACTGTTGTCTGCCATGTTGTTTCGCTGTGTGTTGTATTGTCCATCTTCACTCATAGGCTGTATGTTTCTTAGTATTAGTATACTACTGTATGTTTTCTATGTCATCAGTCATAAGCTAATAAAACACCCACAAACCACCTCATGTTTATGTGTTTGTCCTGAGTTGTCATTCATTCACCGTTTTTCATGTCGTTTGGTTGTCACGCTGCCTGTTCATCTGGACTTTCCTCAGGCTGTCGGCTTTATCTGTTTGAAATGATTGATCATGATTCTGTCCTGATTATTGGCGATGATAGGGGACAAATCTCAGTGACAGCTAGAGACAGTTTCTTTCTGTCCCTTCTTTCTTTTCCTCCATTTCTGTTTCCTGTACTTCTTTCTGTCTTTTCTTTTGCTTGCATTGCTTTCTTTCTTTTTTTCCCTATATTTCTACTTTTTCCCGGACTTCTTTCTATATTTTTTTCTTTCTTTCTTTCATATCATTTCTCCGTTGCAGCCATACAAAATTCTAGCTGCTTAGCGGTACATGTTTTCATTGGCAAGCAATGAGTTTTGATCAAGGCTTTATGATGAACCACAATCTTCATTCGTTGTGGTTACAGGAAGTCCCATGATGTCCATGAACCAAATAAGAGTGATTGTGAGCAATTGCAATACTTGACCTTGTAAATGTAATTTTGACTATGACTTATGACTATTATAATAAGAGATAATACTGTTATAATAAGGTTTATGGCAACTCTCATGATACATTGTACATGCATTATAGTTATGTATGGAGGGAACCATCTGCTGAACGTTTTTGAAAATGCATACATATTTTTGGAGTGAAACCCTCTCTTGATGCCCTCTGACTTTGACCTCACAGCTGTGCCGCTTCACCACACCTGTCCCCCACCTCGCCGTCTACTCTGGCATCTCTGACTTCCCATCTGCCAATGCCTCGCCCTGTCTCCCTTTCCTGGCCCACACCCCGGCTTGTCCGTCCCCCATCAGCGTGGCCTTGGACAGCACCTCGGCCTCTGAGCGGCGAGTGGAGGCCGGTGACGGAGAAGGTGAGGGGAACCCCGAGGCTCGAGCCCCAGCAGGTGGAAATGTGTCCAGGTCTCGCATGGCTATGTCCCTGCGTCGCCTGCTGAAGCGTGGCTGCACCCCTTCCACCATGTTCGCCAGCTTCTCACCTAAATGCCACTCAGCAGCCGGGACGAGTAGCCGCATCCAGCCAATCAGCCCGGATCAACCTAGTCAGGCTCCACCGAGACGAATTGCCAAGTGAGTGTGGGACAAACAAAATTAGTCCTGCATGGAAAATCTAGAACACGATCCTCTCACATACTGTCAGAAAGTTGTATGTTTTTACAGAGATATGTTGCCATTGTTTCAGCTCTAATCCAGCACTTTGGGTTTGAAATGGAACTGAACAAAGCATGCTGACTTTCAGCTTTAAGATTGTTGAGGGTTTTCAAATTCATATGTTGGGCGTGAGTGTAGGAATCGTAGTAGTTTTATACTTAGTCCCTAAATTTTAATACAATGCAGCAGGACAATGATTCTAAACACACAGACAAGGCAACCAAGAGTTAGTTTGTACTTGGCTCGCCAAGTCAGTGCACTGACCTCAATCCAACTGCAGTCAAAAAGCACCTGAAACAAAGAAGAAGTGAATATGGCTGAAGTTTGAAAATAAAATACTCATTAAAAAAAAAAAAAAGAAGTGAAATTGACTGCAGTACAAGCCTGACAGAGCTCCACCAGGGAAGATACCAAGAGTCTGCTGATGTCTGTGGGATGTAGACGCCAGACAACAATATCAGTTTATCGCACAATATAGTTATCGGCCTAAAAAATCTATGATCCTTTGGGCTCTACCTCAGAAATAAAATCCATTAACTCATTTACTGAAAATCAATATTTTTACGCTAAGAATGCATCAAATGGCTACTTATAATGTGAAAGATGTCGCTCGCAGCGAATCCCCCACCTCTGCAGTTCCAATCATTTCTGGCATTTAGCATCTTTAAGCAATTTTTTTTTGGTTTTACAGTACACAGTTTTACTGTTTAAATTTACTCTCAGCTCTCACGCCTTTTTGCTCAGCCCCGAAAAGGCAGACAAAGTTAGCGACTAGCTGGGGAACTTAGTGAAGCATTAAGCAGCTAAAACGCCAGCTTTTTCCCCTTAGGAGTTGGTGTAGACCCAAACAGAGCTAAAAGGAGAAAGAATATAGGACTTACAGTCATCAGGTTCACAGAAACACAACTCCAAATGAATGCTAATGTTGCTGCATGTGCTGGATGTGTAAATAGGCAACTGTTTGCCATAACAACTTTATTAGGTGAAAATAGTCAATGTTGTGTTTTCAGCTTGTTAATATTCTTTAAATGTGATGATTTAATTTAGTTGAGTGTATATGTAAAATGGTCCAATTACTTTCTGTCCATTTAAAATGAGGGAGTATGTATAAAAAGGACAAATTCTACACAGGTCATGTAATGTGAACGTAAACACCCTCAAATTAAGGCTGAAAGTTGGCACTTTAACCTCATTTTTACATTTCAAGTCCAATGTTCTGGAGTAGCGCTAACGCGACAACAGAAATGTGTCGCCGTCCTGACGATCTCTGACTGCACTGTATTTCAGCAGAATATGGATATCAGACACGTAGCTCACCAAGTCCCTTCCAAAACCTTGCACAGTTTTTTCCAGATTAAAGTGGATATTCCTCCAGAGTGCCGGATCTACCCCATAGAGTCTGAGGACGAGGAGGAGGAGAACAGGGCTGTCTCTCGGGGAGGAGTGGGAGCCAAAGAGATCATCTGCCCCTGGGAGAGCCTCACTCCACAGAACGAGACGGGCTAAAAGGCTGCGTTGACACAGCTATAAAAAGATGGGGGGTTTAACTCTGTGTCTGTCTGAGAAGACAACTTTTTTCCCATGTTCTGACAGAGATAAAGTTCTCCTGCAGAGCATAACAAGGTGAAATCAACCCTGCGTAAATGTGGCCATATTCTCGCCACCAGGCCGCAAACTACAACATAAATACCAAACACCATAAGGACTGACAGAAAACAGGGACACTCTAGAGATGGCTGTTGGTTTACAGAAGACTAAGCATCAGTTGACTGTGTCCAAGTTTCAATTCCTTAAAGGAAACCTATCCTTTTAGTGTCAAAAACCCCACTGCCTGTAGGCCTGAAAGGACCCAGTTTCATGTCTGCTGCAGCATAATCCTCTTCTCCACTGTCCACACTCAGTATTTTCTAAACAATCTCAGTTTATCTAAAATACATGGCTAAATACAGTGTTTGTCACAGCTGTTTACCTTTGTTTCACACAACTTAACAGGGCTGTAACCAGGATATTTATTTTTTACCCTTTTTCATTGATCTGCTCAATGATGTTTTCCTCAAATTTTGTTTGGTTTTGGCTGTTAGGCTGTTTCAAATCCCTCTTCACACAGCCAGGAACATAAATCTGGTAAAGAAGAACCCACCGTGAGTAATTTGAATGTAATTTTATAATGTGAACTCTTCGTCAGGTTATTAAAGCCCTAAAAAAAATACTGAGGCCATGATCCTTGGTGGCGCTGCAGCTGTGTTTGCTGTAAATACACAGAAGTTGAATTCTCCCGTTTTTGGTGTTTGGAACAAACCTACATCTTACAAGTCTGCAGGCAGCTAAGGGTTTGATACTCAAAAGGTTTTTGGTTGAACCACAGCCTTATTGACACTAACCCTTACTGATGTGAGCCCCAGCTGAGCCAGCTGTTTAGGCTGGATGTTTAGTTTTGTCAGGCCCAGCTTCACTAGAGGACAACAGGGTGTACGAACATCCGAGAGCTTTTGAAACTTGAGCTGTAGCTTTCACACTCGAACCTCATTCTGCATCTATTGATCGACAGTAGCCCAACAGCAGCCTTATCCACCTTCGCACAATTGAAATATTTTGATTCTGCCTGTGCACATGCCTGCTAAAAATATAGATCATGTATTTATATATTTATTGAATAATGATCAGTTTTCTGAAGTAGAGATGTGTTCTTGTGCTGCCAAATAGACTTAGATGCCTCATCCCGAATTTACTTACCTCTTACACACATTATGTGAAACGACTCGATGGATGCAGTTCAGGTAAAATGAGAGCATATGAACAGCTTGTCTACATGTTGCTTTTTTGCTGATTCTCTCCCAACGGATGTGCACTCGCCATGAATGAAGAGTTACGGTAATGAGGTTCAGCTAATAGTTTTGTATTTGGCTCCACTGCTGTTTTGTACGCTCTGTGTAGCGGCCGTATACACTGCCCTGAGCGAGGTGTTGATATATTTTCCCCTCCATCTGGGGGGGAACAGTACAATGTGAATTAACTGTCAGAATGTATTATCTTTACCATGTTTACAGATGCAAGAATGTGAAAAAAATATCTTCAATTTGTGGCATTTGATTTGTACATTCCATGGCTTGTGTCAAGTGCCTCAATAAATGACTGTCTTAACAAAAAGGTTCACCTGCTTAATGAGATGCACACACGTGTTAACTTAAAGGGCCAGTTCACCCGAATTTATAAATAAACAACATATTTTCTCAAGGATGCTGAGGTTGGAGCTGCCAGGCAGGAGGTCTAGAGGAAGACCAAAGAGGAGATTTATGGATGTAGTGAGAGAGGACATGAAGTTAATTGGTGTGAGTGAAGAGGATGCAGAGGACAGGGTTAGATGGAGGCGCATGATTCGCTGTGGCGACCCCTGAAAGGGAGCAGCCGAAAGGAAAAGAAGGATCTGGACTGCAGATAGTTTTGATTTTACTTGTCAAGGTTTTGAGATTTCTGCCTCCACTTGAAACAGTGGAGAGGAATATAATTTAGTTTGTGGTGTTCAAGGTATTAAAAAAACTTTGTTTCCTGGTCCTGGTTACACTGGATAATCCACAGAACACAACATTAGCATTTACCAAGGGACTATTTCTCACATACTAAATGCACACATTATTTTCTATACAAAGTATCACAGTATACTCTTTTTTGGTTTTTAGTATCTAGTGTGTTCATAAATCTAGATATATCAGATAGAAAGAAAAATAAACAAAGCCAGACATCAAAAAAGGACATATAGCATCAGAGACAATCACAATCTTAATAGATTAGAAGATGAACGTTTATATTATATCATTTGGTGTTAGGGGTACACAGTGGTAGAGCGGTTAGGAGATCGTGGGTTCTCTCTGGGTGGAGTCCGCATGTCCTCCGCGTGTTACCGTGGGTTCTCTCCGGGTTCTCCGCCTTCCTCCCACCGTCCAAATACATGGATGTGTAGGTTAATTGATACCTCCAAAATTGCCCCTAGTGGATGAATGTGAGTGTGAATGGTTGTCTGTGTAAGTGTGCGACGAGTTGGCCACTGTCCAGGGTGTACCCCGCCTAAGGCCCAAAGTCACTGGGATAGGCTCCAGTCACCTGTGACCCCTAACGGTAGAAAATGACTGACTGACTGACAGTCAGTCGTATTTGTTTATATTTTTTTGCATGTAAATCAACAGCACCTTAAAATCAGGCTTTTTTTAAGTATGCATGCTGACTTTTATGAGTATACTTTTGTCACTTTTCTTTTGTGAACATACTCAAAACATCTGAGAATCAGTATGTAGTATGGAAATGAGACACCGATTCCGTATCTTGAAGCAAATTGTTTTTATATTTGCCTTTTAATTAGCCTGTTAAACTGATCACAACTTGCTTGATTAATAAAGCAAGTGTGTTTGATTAACAAACTCATGCAATTTGGGTGGACTGACCCTTTAAATGATTTCTTATTCAACTGAAATTGTTTTCCTAGTGTGCAAAAACATTCCTCTCCAGCCTCAGTAAGTAGTGATGACAGTGGTTAACCACTAGGTGGCGATATAGCAACGGCAATGGGATCAAGGCGCTGTTGATATAATGTAACACAAAGTGGTTGAATCAAAGATCCAGTTGCATTAGTTCACTGAAACTTAAAATATTAAAAGAAATAACCGTGCATTTACTGTTAATCATAACATTTTTATACATGTATGTACGTTGTACGTTATTTTATTAAACCAAGGGCCATTAAGCTTTTGGGTTTTAGACAGAAAAAGGTTTGAGTGAATTTGCTCAGCTCCCCAGATATCTAATTTTCACACAAACCTAATCAAGGTCAAAGTCTCGGTAAAGGTGTGAACAGGACCGAACTACAATCTGATATCACTGCAGAGTTTGTGTACATAAAAACAAGCAGGTGTGCTTGTAGTCAACATCATCTCTGCTGTCACACATGTCACCGACAGAACAGGAGAAACACACCATCACTGAGGTTACTGAACTGAGGCCGGAGCAGAGCTTTGATCTGTGTGTGTGTGTGTGTGTGTGCGTGTGTGTGTGTGTGGGGGGAGGTTTGGTGTTTCTGAACAGAACCATCCAATCGCTATCTCACAATACCCACACGGGGACGTCCACATACAGTCCATTATTACATTAGCGTACCAAGGAGGAAGGAATTTATGCAACACGCTTAACATTCATCTGAGGTGTGCATATATTAAAATACATTTGTGTGGAAGCATCTTTTAATGAAGCCCTTGGTGTTTGGTGATACACCTGACTGAGTTTCTCAAAAGTCGTATACACCCGTATCCTGGCTTGAATGTTTTAGTTTTAGTTCAGTTTTTTAGAAATCAGTGTTTTTCTGTCACAGCCTCAGTTTGAGAACATTTGTACGTCGTGTCCATTGTCTGTGTTCTGCCTTCTACTCCTTGATTTCCCAGTATCTATGGCTGGAATTATTGGACTGCATGTGCACAGTAGAAAAGAAAATAAATCTGAATTTTAAGCAGGGAATTGCAAACATCTCCGATTCTATGACCTTAATTGCACACACTGGATCCAGAGGGAAACAGCTAGCCTAGCAGCATCCTTAAAGCTCACTAATAAACATGCTGCATTTCGTTAGTTTAATCTGTATACAGAAACGTATAAACTATTCAGGATTTTTCGGGAGCTGTAGCAATTTCCTAGGGCACAACAGCCGGGGTGCTTCTACAGTTGCTATTGGTTGTTTGTGGCAAATAAACAGAATGCAAAAACAGTCTGGCAGTCAAATTTGCGTAAATAACACAAGATTAAAATTGTCTTTGCATTCTGTCTGAACACACCTTTAGAGGCCCTGGTAAGCCCACGTTTTACCTTTGAAGAGAGCCAGGCTAGCTGTGTCACCCTGCTTTCTCTTTGATGCTAAGCTAAGCTAATCACCACCTTAGCACACAGACATGAGAATGGTATGGATCTTCTCATCTCAGTCTTACAAAAAATACATACATGTAGCTGTAATACTGGTATGATGTCTTTGATGCATACTATGCGCTTCCATGTCTTTATAAAGCTGCTATGTAAAAAATATCCAATTTACACATCAAGCAGACAGCGACGTTATCATTGATGGAGTTGCGTTTTAGTCCACCTGATGAATATTTCTCCTCTTTTAGCTCTAGTTCGGTCTCTACCAACTCCTGAGAAAAATATCTGACTCTTTAGATTGTGGATAACCTATTTGCTAGCTTGGCAAGAAAGCAAATTAAGCACATTTCCCAAGCTCTAACACTAGTCCTAAAATCCCCCACCTGCCGCTCTTTGATGTGAGTGTTGAACCACTTCCTCTTTGCCTGACTTGAAACAGGAAAACAAAGCCATGCAGCCTTTCATGCCAACACTAACACACACACACACACACACACCTAGTACACGCACGTAGTCTCCGCAGACATAAACATGTGTCGGCTGCTGTGTGTGACCTCGCTGTGACATGATGAATGACCAAATCAGAAGCGTAATGAAACGCTGCACATTCGCCTGCTGCTGCTGCTTCCCTATTTATGTGTGTGTGTGTGTGTGTGTGTGATTGTGTGTGCATGTGTGAGTGCCCCTGGACCTCAATCAGAATCTCAGGTGACCTGGTGTCTCGCTGAGCCTCCTAGGTTTGACATGAGCAGATAATTACCAGTGACCCCCCACCTTGTAAAATCAACCAAGGAGAGAAAGTGAGGGGCAATGAAGAGGAAGAAGAGAAATGACCTTGAAGCTTCAACTATTTTTAGGTCACCTTTTAAGGCCTTCTCTTCACACCTCCTTACTTTTCTCCCTCTGTGTTAGCCTTTTACTTCCACACACCTTCTTGACCTCCTCTAATTCTCCTTTCCTTCCTCCCTACCTGGGGGACTTTGATCCTTATCTGAGTCATACTCTGCTGATAAAAACTCAGCCATAAACCTGTCAGCATGCCCAGGCCTGGGAAGACTGGTTCCACATGCTCGTGAGACACACACATCATGCTATCAGGGAGATTTAGTTGATTCCTCATACAGTATTTAATATGGTTTAATTAGCTAAGATCCAGTGAGACTGAGATCTCATTTTCAACGGAGCTCTGAGCATAAAAATTTTAATTTTTTATGTATTTAAATGGTTATTTTATAGGCATAAGTACATACTGACCAATGCCACATACCACAATATTTATAGCTTAAGCAAGTTTGCAACGCAAGACTGTCCTCACCAGAGAACTGACAGCATACATTTAAAATGACCTAGGTTTACATTGTGGACATTCCTTGTGGTGGTGCAAATAATGAGGGCTGTCTCTCAAAAGGCAGAAGTAGCGTGATGTTGTTATAGTGCCAGAAAATCAGTGGAGGTCAAGGTTTAGACGACCTACCCAAAAACCTGACATGCGAAAAAGAGAGACTCTGGGCACCTGAGCACAGTCAGACCGGATCTGAATAGACCCGAGACTATTTAGAGAGAACGAAAGTTGTTATTTGTATGCTTCAGACTACTAGAAATAATTAAAAGTCCTAGTCCTTCAACGTCACTTCTGTCACCAACTGGGCCATAGAAAGACAGAAGATAATGATTTTCTTACCAATTGAATATCTGTGAATCATTTAATAGCATAAATGTTTTATATAGTCTACTGATATCCTAAAACATTTTCTCCCACAGTTATTATGATGTACCACGTGATCAGAGCTGATTCAGAGTATACTGTGGTCCATTTAAATCCTCATGAGTAGTGTGTACATATTGACACCAAGACACGAGACCCGTGGCAGTAAAATAAGACTCAGACTCTGGGTCGGGTCTTGGTTCGTCATAACTGAGTGGACCTGTGAAGACCTCTAGTCATGGTGGATAATTGGACCACAAACGTACTGTCTGACATTGACACATCCTGCATCCTGTCTCCTTCCACCAGTCAACATGGGTTTCGTTTTAATCATGACCGTGATCTTACTTCAACCACGTAGTTTTTGTGCCTAAACTTTGGACACAACCCTACAAGAATGCACACACACACACACAACAGTAATCCAATATAAATACCATAAAAGCCTAATGAAAGGCTTCTGAGTGGCTTTGGAGTGAGGCCTGAAGGGAGGGGGTGGGATTTTTTTGGTTGGATGCTTTCAGAGTTTAGCTGTCTCTTGCTAGTTTCTCCATGGTTGCCTACCCTACCTTTAAGACAAGCAATTTAATGAAAATTATCAAAATGAAACACATTTAGGTTTTTTGTGAACATAAGTATTGGTTTTATTACCTTATAGCCACGTGATTTGAAAACAAGATACCAAAGATCAACAATTTACATTAGAACACAGTAAATTGTCAGTTTATGTATGGAAGACTCAAAATGCTTAAATAAAAACAAACCAAACAAAGAACTAAAATTAAATTCAATACACATTATAAATGTATTTTATTTGCAAGCATGTATTTACTGTCATAATTAAATGAGAAACATATATGAAAATGAAAATTTCTGCTTTCAGTAGTAGTACGAAAGCCAAAATCATAGTTTTCGCGTCCACGTGTCCGCGAGGGTCTGCTTTGTTACGTAAATGTCGTTATCCGCCATTGGAGTGCCTACATACCTGCCATTATTTCCATGTTAGATTGGCTTTCTGGGTTCATCAAGCATCGTGCCATGTAGAGGAACTTCCCAGCAGAGGTAATGTGAACTTTATGCACTAGAAGTCTCTTTCATCCTGTAGTCTTACATTCAGCCCTTAAAGCAAGTCTAGCTATCTACCCTGCAGACATTAGCATGACATTTACATTTAGTCATTTAGCATGAGCTTATCCTCCTCCATCAAACCGGTCCCTGTAAGCTCACATTAGCTGGCCAACGCAAATTAGCATAGCTGTGTTTCCATTTCAAAAAAAGAAAAGACTCCCCTGCGCCTCCACATAAAAACTAATGCGAGTGCTTTGCATTTAGTGTTGGCAGCTCTCTGCTGCTCTCTGCTGGACAACGCTGAATTGCAAAACACCTTTTAACTTTGTCTTCTGTTTTGTGATTTGATTTTGACTTGATTTTAATGTGGCATGTCACAATGCAAAAAAAAATAATTAACTTATTAAAGACAAAAAGTTTAATAATTGTCCTCTTAACATATGGGTTTCATTTAAAAAAAAGTAAATGCAAGAATACATACATACATTTAAAAATGTGTACTGTTTTTCACTCTATTTCTTTGGTTGATTTAAGAGAGAGAGCATGTGTGTGTTTAAAGTGTAATTATCTTGTGATTATCTTTTTTGTTTTCTTGTAAAAGGTAACCAATAATATCAATAATGTAATTTAACTTTGGCAATAAAGGAAGCAAAAAATTAATGCCATGGAAATTTGATCATGACCATGTCGGGATGTGAGGTGAATTTCAGGCAGAATAAAAATCAGGCATGTCAGCTATGCCTAAGGGTAAAGTTTTTCAACAATAACAAACCAACCAACCACTTGCTCTCTCAATCACACACACACACACACACACACACACACACACACACACACACACAACCATGCACACCAAAATATGCACAGACATGCACATGCATTGTACATACATGCACACACACACACACACACACACACACACACACACACACACACACACACACATTTATGCACGCCCGCGCATACAATCTTTGTCTCATGAGAGATGGTATTAATACCTGGCAGGCTTTAAAATGTCAGCCAGTCTCAAACAAGGTGCACAAAGACCCAATTTATTTATGGATCTGACACTTCTCATGTTTTTCTGCTCTTGAGCTATTTTGGCTTTCAAAGTGTGTCTTTAGAGGGAGGAGGAGGAGGAGGGATGGAGATGAAAATGTGGACAGACAGACTGACCGAGTGCTGGGAAAGAGGTGTGGGCCAGCGGCCAAAGAGATCAGCCAGTGAAGCCCTAAGGATTTGGTATTTTAACCCACACTTGGGGTAAAATGTCCCTTAGGATGATTCTTCTCTTTCTGACACATGGCTGTGATCAAAGAGTTGCACTGGGTGATAAAAATACCACAAATGTGGGCTAATCACAAATCTGCATTCAGCTCTGATGGCTGCTTTCTAATATGAGCTGATGGAGTTTATTTACTCTCCCTTCTGTCTACTCCCTTTGTATTTTCTTTCTCTCTCTCTTAGTATTCACCTCCACAGTCACACACACATTAGTCCAATCTCCAGAGCTGTTTACTCATTGAGTGATGATTGCCTGTTTAAATATCTGCCCACGCCAGTGTACACAGCTACACCCACACACACACACACACACACACACACACACACACAGTTCCATGTCTGATGGTATCCCAGCCAGTAACATCAGTGTCTACCTGGCATTAACATAGATAAACCATAACGATCTGCTAATGCTGTAATTCACACACGCATTTACAATTAACCTTATAATAGTGTACTGGAATACTGGAATTACATATCTGATGCATTTAAAATTTAAATTTTGTGTTAAACATATAATGTATGTGTTAATTTATTCTGAATCAAACGAGATTTTTTTTTCTGTATGCTGCCTTCAAATGCAACTAACAAAGTTAGTGATTAGCTGGTGAACCCTAGTGAAGCATCTAGCTGCTAAAGAGCAAGATATTTTTCTCTGAAAACATTAAAATTGTCAGCGTATATCGCAATTTGGTAACTCTGAACCATCAGAAAAGTCATGAACGCCTCATCATGTTGTATACTCTTCTTGGAAACATTGTAAACACGACCCCACCTGAAAGCGCCATTGTGAACATTTCTCAGAGGCCCAAATAATCTCATTGGGTTAGCAAATCTATTGTTTACTGACAACTAGGCATTGGCAAATAAAATCACTGATGTCACTGTCTGTGAGTGTGTTCGTGAATGGGTAAATGAATGGCACACTGTTTAGTGCTTTGAATAAAAGGGCTGTATAAATGCAGTCCATTTACCATTTCAATTAGCTTTGAGGTTAAGACTCCTGGTAATGTGAAAGTTGTTGTGGTTGTTGTTGAAAGTGAGTTGTTGGTACTACCAATCCCACTGAAAATCAACATCCCAATCTGCAGTGTGTGTTAAATGGCAGAGAGACGGAAAAAAACAGTGTCTATTGAAGAAGGTTGGACATCTAGCAACCCAAAGAGACCCAGATATTTTTCTAAGGAGCTTGTAGACCAACGCAGAGCCAAAACCAGAGTAAACATTGGATTTCAATCAAATTTAATCTGCAATTGGATGGGTATATAGCTGTTTCCTGCGGGATGTGTAAATCGGCAATTGTGTGGCTAACATAGGGTGGCCATTTCCATAACAGCAAAAAGGAGGACACTTTGCGGCATTTAGTGAGGCAAGAATAATTGCACAGGACTCTGGTGTACTCGCAACTACAAAGTACTCATAACACAATTTTGTCCATCACATCAATGGTATCATGATACAGTAATTCTGAAATAGCCTACTCTATTCATTGCCAGACAATCTGATGTAAACCTAAAATTTCTAGACTTCTGGAAATAACAGAAATACAAACAAAAAAACAAATAATGAATGCGAAAAATAAATAAATATACATTTCAGTTCTTAAAAAATAATTAGTGTCTCTACGGCTTTTTGCTATAAACTCGTGCTCTTTTGTCCATTCTGGATTAAACGAGGTCTGACGTTTCGGCATGTTGACGTGATGATATGACGTAGCCGGTAGCCAGCACGTGGAGGCTTGTTTACCATTTTAACCAATGATATATCAGATATTTGTTTGACACCGCTTTCAGCCAATCATTTGTTTGACCGGAGATCTTACGGCATTAGACTCTACGCTGCTGCGTCCCAATAGAGATTCAAGAGCAGGTTTGTTTAGGCCGATTCAGCGCGACTCCGAGAAGGAGGACAAATTGGTGTCGGGCTTGAGGCTGCGCTGGACGCCGGACAGGGGCCTTAAAATCCGGACTGTCCGGCCAATATCCGGACGTATGGCCACCCTAGGCTAACAAGTTAGCCATAAGAACATTATAAGCTGATATAGTATGACAGGCTTGCTGTTTTAGTGGTTTAAAGTCACTTAATGCAGCTTTAATAGTTGCTTGTTGGGTTGCCCTCTAAAAGTTGATGATTTGTCGAGAAACCCCTGAGTTGAATCATTGCACCTTGACTTGTTTGGTCACAAAAGCATGAGAGGCTGTAAACTTCTACAAAACGAATCTTGTCTCAAAATGACCTGACCACCAGGTCACTGTGTAGGAAACAGAGAGGGCTAATGGAAACGGAGGGCAACATGACTTGTTTCTGTTTGCTGCGCTGATGCTCTCAGTTAGCAAAGTTACTTTAGAACCAGATGGTGGTACAACGTCCTCTACTGCCGTCCAGTGTGACTGACTCTTCGGGTGACAGCAGCCGTGTTGTGCTGTAATTTTATCATTTTAAAATAACGTGCTTGATAAATTCCACTCAGACACGTCCCCACACTCCTGAAACAGCTCTCATTGGGGTTTTAAATGATCTCCTGCTTGCTGCTGATGCAGGTGGATGCAGGTGAACGTTCGATTTGAATGTTACTAGCCTGTAGCTCTCCTTTCGACACAGGTGACCTCACCATCCTAATCAACTGTCTGGAAAAAATGGGTTGGCAACACAGGCTCCGACTTCTAGTTGATATGTTCTCGTAATAAAGAGTCTGAGTTTTGGAAGTGCCGTCGCAGCTCTGGCTCTCCTCACTCAATTTTTGGATGCATTGTTTTAAATTTTGCATTCTTCCTTCAGGGCACATCATTTGTAAGCATGATCACTTCGAAGCTCATAATTGTTTCCTATTGCTATTCAGATGACGCGGCTTTGTGTCTGACTGAAACACAGTGATGCTGGCAGCCTCGCTCACACTGTGGCCTGTAGTTTCTCAGCTATTAAGTGTTGGATGTCTCAGAACTTCCTCCAGCTCAGTGGCATTAAATCAAAAATGGTTTAGTTTGTCACGTTTAACACCATTATTACCAACAACATCCACAACAGTCTCAATGGTGAAGAGTCTTGTCATTCTCGGCTTGGAGCTGTCATTCATTATTGAGGTTAAGTCTTCTTCCAGCTGTAGAACATTCAGGAGTTGTATTGCTGCACTTCATAAGGTTAACTAGGCTTTTATCTTTAATTGTAGACTATTCTAACTCCATACTATCAAGGCCATTTCATCCCTGTGAGGCTTTTACCTAACTCATAGATGAATCATATTATCCGTATCATTGCCTGTCTTTACCGGGGGTCTGTCAGCTTGAGAGCTTCTGCTGTTTAAGGCCAAAGAGGAACCAGGCTTTAGCAGTCATGTTATTATAGCATTAAAAATAAAGTCTGAGTCTTTAAAATTTGTTTTATTTAACAATTTATTCCTCATCTTTTAGTTCTCATTTTGTTCTGTTTCTGTCACTTTTAGTATTTACTGTACTGTATTTTACTCGTTTCTTTGTTTTAGTCCTTTATTTCAGTGATGTTGTGTGATTACCCACTAAAGCACTTTGCACCACTCCACTGGATTTATAGTAGCAATGTTTTATTGTGAAAAACGGTGGTCCATTGGCTCCCACGCTTGAGGTTGAATTCAATTTGTAAGGTTATTTCTGTCTGTTTATACACTGTTCAGTCAGACGAGATTATTGATATGAGACTACAGCACAGCAGTATAGTTAATGTTGGGCGTCTTGGCTCTGACCTCATGACTCCCAGCAGCATGTATGTAAGCCTATAGAGAGAGATTGGGGAGTGATGTTAGCAGACAGATAACCCCAGAAGTCTAGAATCAGAGCACACAGGTGGATGCTGGGTGGAGGTGGGGCTGATTAAAAGCTAAGCGGCAGAGATACTCGCAGAGAGCAATGAAGCAGTGGCAGGACTTGCAGAGCAGACTGCGAACAGAGCATTTCCAAAGAAAAACAAACAGCATCAGTTGTTTGTTCAAATGCCTAATTTTATTTTATTCTCATGTTTTCCTGACAAGGACATCTAGTGGATGGGAAAATTGCGACTCAACAAACCCAACAAGGTGTGTGATTTTAACACACGGGACTAGTGCTTACATCCTGCTTCCTAAAAACAGGGAGTGTTGGTTTCCTTTAACCATGACACAATCTTTCTGTAGCCATAACTAAGGCGTTCAAAAAATAAAAATAAAATCACAATCTTTGCCTCACCTTAAGTAGGCTAGTCTGTGTCTAAACGTAACCAAAACTGGATCATAGCCCTGGGCGTTTAGAAAAGGTTCATGTGAATCATTTTCATTGGTTATTTGAAAAAGGTTTTTGAAGGCAATAAACATCATTGTCCTGCTTATAAAGTATCAGAAAGTGCTCATGCAGACCCTTTTGTAAGCCAACAACAAACAACATTTTTTTGTGGCTTAGTTTGGAGGACTTGCTGGTATTTCAGCAGCTTAAAGGAATACTTTTGGGAAATACGCTTACTCGCTTACTAGTGGAGAGTTAGATGAGAAGCTTGATGCCACTCTCATGTCTGCACAGTTAACTTAGGTTAGCATAAAGACTGGAAACAGGGGGGAATAGCTAGCCTGACTCTGTCCAAAGGTAATACAATCAGCCTACTAGCACCTCCAAATCTCACTGATTAAAACACGTTCTGGATCGTTTGTTTGTTCTGTACAAAACCTATGTTTTTTCTAAACAAATGAGATATGACGTGTTAATCAGTGAGCCGTAGAGGTGCTAGTAGATTAATTTTGTTACCTTTGAACAGAGCCAGGCTAGCTGTTTCCCCCTGTTTCCAGTCTTTATGCTAAGATGTAGCAGAAGCAAAGCGGCTGCTGCTTGTAGCTTTATAGTTATCCATACAGATATGCGATCGGTATCGGTCTTCTTGTCTAACTTTTTGCCTGAAAGCAAAAATGCAAATTTCCCAAAATGTGTTGCTTTAAATAGACCCCATATGGTAAAGTGTGAATTGGATGTGTGTTCCAGAGAGTGGAGTATGTCACCTCTGAATGTAGCAGCAAAACTTGAGCTGACTGCCTGAACCGGTTCGCAGTCTTGGCTCCACTGACTAAAAGTACATTCTGCTATTTTAAGGAGAGCCATTGAAAAACAAGTCGCACCCTAGCTGACCCTAAGAGCAGCCTGACCTCCGGCACAAAAACAGAATTGTCCACTAGGAGGATGATTCACCAAACATGCCAAGTCCTCAAGGAACGTTGTCTTGCCTGAGGTCTAAGTGGCTGCAATGTGAAGTGCTATGTGCTGAACTCTTTGCCAGGTGTTTTACACATGATTAGGGCTGCGATTAAAGATTATTTTCATGATGAAATAATCTGCTGATCATTTCTGATCTGATTGACCGATTGTTAACTATGAAATGTACAACAAGTCCTTCAAATTAAGCAACAAAATACATTGTTTTCAGTACCCCCCAGAATAACACGTACATGTGCTTTATGATCTGACTGTCCAATCGGCAGGACAACATAATTTATCAGTGCCTCCCAAACCCATTACAAATCACTGCTCCAAAAATAACACCTTTTTCTGATCTAACACCGCTATGGTTTAGAATTTGGTTAGTTTTTTAAAGGAACTAGGACTGCAGGAGACGGCAAGCCAACAGCGGCCGTTTTTACCTCAGTTGCTCCCAAGAGTCATATTTCCTTCTGCTCCTAGAGGTCTTTGTCACTTATACGTTTAGTTTTGGGGCATTTGTAGGCGACTGATGCTGTTGTTTTTCTTGGGAGGACAGTCTCCAAATGTCATAAAATAGTGAAAAATGAAAAATCACAATTTCCCAGATGCCAAGATGACATCATCAGATTGTCTCTTTTGTCCAACCAACAGTCCCAAATCCAAATATATTCAACCTACAACGATATAAAACAGAGAAAAACAACAAATCCTCACACGAGCAGCTGGAAGCCGCAAATGTTTGACGTTTTGTGTTGATAAAGTTACTTTTTATTTTCCGACGTTCGACTAATTGTTTCTTTACTACACATGACAACCTCAGGCATTAATACTATACAGTGTGTACGTATACGTAGAGCTGCGCATGTTCCCGACAGGAGCTGACCATACATTGGATTTGTTGACAATTTCAGTGAACCAATCCTGCATCAGAACAAAGTATTGGTTCGCAACAAATCCCCATCTCACAAGACATACCTAGCATAAATTCTCCTTGACAACCTTTACAATTGTAGAATTAATTATTTGCTTGTCAGCCAGCAAGCTTTCCTCAGTAAACATAATTTAGTTTCTCGTTGAATCAATGAGTTAATCTGTGGATCCGATCGGGCTGCTGGCCGGACAACATATGTTCCCTGCTGGCTGGTTTGTACACTGTCCAGCTGCTGAGAGAGATCTTTTGAAACATCTGTCTGCTATTGTCTGTTTCCATTCATCAGAGGTATCACTGTATCTGCTACACACATCCCATACAGATGTAGACACCTCAGTCACACGTCTCACATCTCAAGCAATCTATTTTAACTCTCGTCTGTATTTATAGCACTGTGTTAAAAGGCCTGTCACCTGACCAAGCTCCATAGTGAGGAAAAAGAAGAGAAAACTGCTTTTATTAGGAGTGATGGTAACCGGCAAAAGACAGCGCTCTTTAAAACTATGAAACGCCTGTCCGACAATGTGAGTGAAAGAGGGGGAAGAGAGCAAAGCGAAATTGTTTGTCTCTCCTCCGCGAAATTACTGTCACAAGTAAGCCATGACGAGAGGAAAAAAAGTGAGAGGCAATCAGACATTTTTCTTTCTTTCTCCCTCGCACTGAACATTAGGCTACTCCCTGCTTTCTCCTCTCAGCACACAGACACACATTTAATGCATGTCAACACGATTCCAGTCAACATTACTTAAAAACTTCTTTCTGCAGAACGAAAGGAGTGAGAATTATGATTTGCTTTTCTCTCCAGCTTTTCCTCGCAGGCAGATGATTGCCTTCACAATGAGCACTTTGATCTGTGAATGAGAAGGACAGCTTGCAATACTGAGAGACACATTTGTATGGGTGTAGCACTTCCAAATTCATTGGCTCTGTCTCTTTGGTTTCACTGGCTTGTGTGTTTACCCTGTCGATAATCCAAGGTAAATGTGATGTTTGTAGGCTTGACTTTGTGGCTGCAACCCAAGATTACTGTCTTTATCGATTCACTCAATTTAGAAAAAAATTCTGCAAATGAATAAAACACAAGCAAATGCACGTATAATGCAATACACGTATAACAATACAATTTGCATTTTCATGTTCACATATAACTATGTCGTATAACCTGATTTTCCATTAATGCAAGCCATGTTTCAGTCAACATAAAAAAGAAAAAAGAAAATTTCTAACAATTTGAAAATGAAAACGGCATTTGACATTTCATTTTCAAAGACTTAACCTCCTGTACACTTGTTGTAAAGGAGTGCATTATATTGAAAGTTTTTTCTAATAACCTGCCCCTCTCATCTATGTAAATGAAGAGGCCAAAATATTAGAAACACGTCTCAGTATAAAGCAGTCCAGCTCAACACCACTGCAAACTACAACCTTGGCAATAAACAAGTAATTAAATGAATACTGCTCTGACAGTGTCAATCAAAACTGAACATTATTATCTTTGCAAAGGCAGAATATATGGCAGAGCTGTTGTATTGGATAGATTGTACAAGTGTACCTAATGAAGTGGCTGGCGAGTGTACATTTAATAGAAGCCGGCACCACTTTTGAAATCATTCACACATAAACACAACACTTTTTGAAGGTTTTGTTCCTGGTTACGTATCCTGCTCAGTTGACTGAACCTTTGTATGTACTAAACTAAGTGGGAATTAGAGAAATCATGATAACGGTATACTTCATCCTGATACCTTTGCTGGCTATTGGTCTACGTTTCCCAGATTCCATCTTTGTAGCATCTCTGTAGCATGTGAGTTGCGTTTTTATTGATTGAGTCTAGTGGCTGGTGACTTTTAGGACCATGGGCTAGTTCTGTGACAGTTGCCTTTTAAGTAATTTTATACAAACAAACATAGTCTACCCATCAACAGAATGAAAGGTTTAAAAATGTAAACGGACTGTGTTTACTACCTCAAGTGAATTAACTTATCCCCAGCCAGCTAGCTAGCTTGTGTTACATTGATCATACCTGTAAAACTTCTTGAGAAAAGTCCATGTTTGTGCCCCCC